>UCOK01018064.1:0-15786 GCA_900474325.1 Synergus umbraculus | reverse complement strand
GCCTGGTACAGCGTACGAAGGAACCTGACAAATATGGTCGTGATGTGACAAGAGCAAAAATGCCTAGGAAACCCCAGCCTGGTACAGCGTACGAAGTTTCCTAGAGGTTATACTACCTAGTATCAGTTGAGTCGGTAGTGAAGGTCTCTGATATGGGCTGCTTGGCTCCGAAAATGTGTCTCCAAAAAATCCTCCGTTTGGCTCGGGTGGCTCACTCGGTGACGTCCGTGGTCCAATGGCTCCGTGCTGAATTCTCGGCAACCTGGTTATCTCTAACCAGTAAAAAGGAGTCACTTAAGAGCACTGGGCCATGCCCAGCCTGAGCTCGAAGGTGACTCGTGAACGAGTGACGGCTGAGATCAGATGCTCGTCTTTTAATTCCGTAAGAATCCAAGTTGCCTGCGAGAAGAGGGGATATCGTGAGCCTCGCGCGACTCGGGCGAAGCATTTTCCGATCGATATTTGATCGCTCCCTAACCTGCCGGCAATCGTGGCTCAGGCAGCCTGCACTCAGGCGCTTTATCTTCACTCTATGGTTTCATTAAGCAGCGTTATGGTTGCCTACACATAGGCGCATTTATGTGTAACGGCAGGCTATACCGTTACAGTATATTCTGAAAACTAGAATTATGTTATTATAAGCTGAAACAGAAAAATCGGGTTAGAAGAAAACGAAGTCGGCAGGAATCGAACACGGGTCTCCGGGGCAGCAGTCGGACGATTTTCCTTTTACCTACAGAGGATTGTAGGAATGAGAATGGAAATGTCCAATGTAGTAAATACTTGAAGGAATATTTAGGTATACCGGCCCAAGGTCAACCCAGGTATACCTGGCCTGAAAATGTTGAAGGTTTCTCTTAGTTCGTTAGGACAATCATTTCACAAACACGATCCAAAATGTTTTCAATTATCATCTATATATTTTCGAAGATTTAATCAGTCTTAATTTCTTGATGAATTTCCTAACTTTTCGGAAAATTTGCCAATATTAATGGAAAAATTACCAATTTTCTTCGGAAAAAAATGTTCAATTTTATGTGTTAATACCAAAATTCTTAGTTTCTGTCTACAGCTGTCGCATCTGGCATTTTATTACAGCTACAGTTTAAAAACTTGGACTTGACCATCTTCAACTTTATAACAGTAACAGATTAGGATTAACGTACTCCAAACTAGTTGTAGGGAAAATTCCCAAAAATTTTTTGAAAAAAAAATGAACGAATGTAATTATTTTCCATCATTGAAAATTCATTAATTAATGTTGATAAATATTCCACCAGAGCAATAGTATTAATTTTCATCAAAAAACGAATTTTCAAGAAAAATTATTTAAAAAAATGGAATTTGTTTAAATAATTGAAAATTAATTAACCTATGTTAATCAACATTCCACTAGAGCAATAGTAATAATTTTTAACCAGAAAAAAACGAATTAAAAAGAAATGACTTAAACAACTTCAATTTGTTTAAATAAATAAAAATGAAGTAACGATTGTTGATTAATGTTCCAACAGTAATAATTTTTGATGAAAGAAACAAATTATAAAAAAAGTATTGCTTAAACAAACTGAATTTCTTTAAATAATTAAAAATATGTGAATATATGGTATATAACCTATTTACATTTTGCAATCAGAATTATAATTTCGAAATTGGTAGATATTGAAGGTATCTAATTTGATAGTTTACCGCTTGGTTCATCTTTAACATTTTATTTTTTGTATTTTGAATTACTTTTCGTAGAAGGCCTGAAATTTTCTGCATGAGCAATTGAGCATGTATAAAATTGAGCAATTACAGCGTTTCTTAACTTTTTTTTTAGCAAATAACATATTGCTGCGATTGTCAAAATTCGCAGTTTTCAAATATAATATTTATAAATTGTTAGGTGCAAAATTTAAAAAAATAATAATTCCGGATTTTAATCCTCAATACGGACAAAGGAACCCCGCTGTAAAAATTCAGGGGCTGCGTTTTGCAGATCTTTTGGCTACCTAAAAGGAAAATGGGCATTGGGGATCAAGTATTCAAGTAGCCTGAAAACCCTGAAAACTAATGAGCATTGTTGATGTCATGAAGTATTCAATAGACAATAATAAACGTTTTGGTAAAAAGTTAGATACCTGACTTCAGGTAAATCACCACTAGACTCTGCTAAATGAGTTCTAGACGAACCCTAGACAAAGTGACCGTAATAAAATGTTGCTAGACTCAGGCTAGACAAAAATGTGTCTAGAATGAGTTTAGCATCCTCTAGATTTTCGGCAGGGTAGTACACGGTAAAAAAGTGTGGATTTAAATGAATTGTAATGATTTTAAAAATGACCAAAAACCTAATTGCTCTGGATTTTAAAGCGTTGTGAATTTCGCCAAATTTGAAATTAAGTCCAATCAATTTAAAGCACAGATTTTTACCAGGAGGTCAAATGTAAATTTAAATATTAGTCTCCAGTATCATCTGTCATTGACGGTCTAAAATGTTCCCATTGCCTTTTACGCTTCAATGCAGATGTTCGAACTGAAAAATTTAATCTTCATGACAAAAAGCTATGCGACTGTAAAAATGAGTCACAGCATTACGAATCATCTCCCTATCAATTAAAGCAGCCTCTTGCATAATTCTATTCTGCAATTCGTATAAGCTTTGGGGTTGCGTTGACTATACTTTGTTCTTTAAATAACCCCAAAGAAAATAGTGGAGAGGCATCAGATCCGGGGATTTATCAGATCAGTCGATTTCACCCCTTCTTCTAATCCACCTATGAGGAATTGAGTATCCAAATATACTCGAACCTCCCTATCGTAATGAGCCGCTGCTCCGTCCTACAGGAACCAAATATTAGGTGAACAACTTTGCTTCCCACGATTTTTTCGAAAATTGGAGGCTTTATTCTGAAAAAGTGATTACCTGTTTATGATTCAAAGTACTGTCCGTCAGTAGCCACTACTTTTTGCCATATTTCGGGCAATTGTCGGATACCATCTCGAAAAAACGATGCGTCTTTTGAGGTGATCCACAAATCGATCCATTCTTTGACTTCTTCATAAGAATGGAAATGCTGCTCAGCTAAGCCATGTGCCATCGATCGGAACAAATGGTAGTCGGAAGGAGCTATGTCTGGAGAGTACGGCGGGTGGGGTAAGATTTCCCATTTTAGGGTTTCAAAGTATGTCTTGACGGGTTTTGCGACTTGTGGCCGAGCATTGTCATGTTGCAGGATAACTTTATCGTGTCTCTTTTGATACTGTGGCCGTTTCTCCTTCAATGCTCGACTCAAACGCATCAATTGCATTCGATACCGTTTCCCTGTAATAGTTTCACTCGGTTTCAACAGCTCATAATACACCACACCGAGCTGGTCCCACCAAATGCAGAACATAACCTTGGCACCGTGAATATTCGGTCTGGGCGTAGATGTGGAGGCATGTCCGGGCATTCCCCATGATTTTCTGCGTTTGGAATTATCGTAGTGGACCCATTTTTCGTCGCCGGTTACAATGCGATGTAAAAAACCCTTCCGATTCTGTCTTTGAAGCAGCTGTTCACAAGCAAAGAAACGGCGTTCAACGTCTCTTGGCTAATCATCGTTTGATTAGAGTTCTCTCTTGATTTATTAATGAGGTCCAGAGCATCTTCTTTAATCTCAGGCCTGCTGTCAAAAACCATTGCTCACAACAAATTTTCCAGGTGAGCCCAAAATCCGTTCCGCTCAATCACTGGGTCAACAATGGCTTTTAGTTTATCAAGAAGGTGTCTAGTTAAGTGCATCAGGCTGAACAAAGGTGTGGGCCCATCTTTGATCGTCGGTTTCATTTTTATCTGAAACCACTGTTATAAAATAAAGTCCCCTGATGTAATAAAGTAAAAGGGTTTATTAGAATAATTTTAATAATTACAACTGTGTACAATAGGGTGGTCCAAAAATACATTGCAAAAATTTTTTCAACGCTACCGAGTCTCGATCCCCCCAATTCATTTCTAAATCCGAAAAAAGAAAGTCCCTATTTTTTTTTATTTTGATTAAAACACGTGCCGGATTTGACTTGAAGTTTCCCATGTAAATTGCATGGGGAAAATCACTTTTTGGAGTTTTGGGAATAATTATTCAGCGTTTAGGAATAAGTGACGGGAGATTATAGAAACTTATAGAGAACCATCCACCAAAGAATTTTATGTATCACACATGGGTTTTGCACCCCTAACATACCCCCAGGGGGCCTTAAAAACTACCGTTAAAAGCTAAAATTACCATTTTCCATGAAATTGACATTCTGAGCACTTTATCCTCGTTGTTTTTCTTAATAATTATTATTAGCATTAAAATATTGAAATATTTATTAACATTGTTTAATAAATCTTTAATTATTTAAACAAATATAATTTGTTTAATGTTTTTTTTTTTGAAAATTTCGTTTTTTATCATAAAAATGTTTGCTATTGGTGTAATGGTATATTGATAAAACATTAGTTATTTAATTTTCAAATATTTAAACAAATAACATTTGTTTAAACATTTTTTTTAATTCGTTTTTTATTATAAAAATGTATACAATTGGACTATAATGGTATTTTAATAAACATTGTTTAGTAAATTTCAATTATTTAAACAAATTCCATTTGTTTATAAATTTTTTTTCTAATTTTTTTTTTACAAAAATTATTAGGTACGATTGGTTTAGCGAAATATTTATAAACAGTATTTGATTAATTTCTAATTATTTAAACAATTTGCATTTGTTTTAAAAATGTCCCTTAAAATAAATTTTAAAAGCGTTGAATTTATTATTTTTACTTGGAATAAATTCATTTTCAAATATTTTCCATGTTTTTCTCTAGATTCGTGAACGGACACAACAGGTATACTGTTATACAAAGATGGAAAGATTTATACTACTCTTATTATAAGCAGTAAAACTACATTATCTCGCGACATATAGTAATGCACCAAGCTGTAGTTGTAAAAATGTAGATAATAAAAGAAAAGATTACAGAATGCAAAAATGTAATTATATAACATAATTATAACACACTTATGTATTACTTGTAGATAAATTTATTTATTGGAATTTATTTAAACAATTATTCACTAATTAATATATGTTAATCAACATTTCAGTATGTACACAGTAATTTTTTAATAAAAAAAATTTTCTTAAAAAAAAATTTTTTAAACAAATGGAATTTGTTTAAATAATTGAAATTTACTAAACAATGTTTATTAATATACCATTATAGTCCAATTGTATACATTTTTATAATAAAAAACGAATTTAAAAAAAAATGTTTAAACAAATGTTATTTGTTTAAATATTTGAAAATTAAATAACTAATGTTTTATCAATATACCATTAGACCAATAGCAAACTTTTTTATGATAAAAAACGAAATTTAAAAAAAAACATTAAACAAATGATATTTGTTTAAATAATTAAAGATTTATTAAACAATGTTAATAAATATTTCAATAGATTAATACTAATAATAATTATGAAGAAAAAAAACGAGGATAAAGTGCTCAGAACATCAATTTCATGAAAAATGGTAATTTTAGCTTTTAAGGGTAGTTTTTAAGGCCCCCTGGGGGTGGGTTAGGGGTGCAAAACCCATATGTGTGATACATGAAATTCTTTGGTGGACAGTTCTCTATAAGTTTCTATAATCTCCCGTCACTTATTCCTAAACACTGAAAAATTATTCCAAAAACTCCAAAAAGTGATTTTTCCCCATGCAATTTACATGGGAAACTTCAAGTCAAATCCGGCACGTGTTTTAATCAAAATAAAAAAAAAATAGGGACTTTCTTTTTTCGGATTTAGAAATGAATTGGGGGGATCGAGACTCTGTAGAAAAAAAGCGTTTTTGGACCACCCTAGTGTACAATGGGCTAAATGCATATTCTAGAAACCAGGAGTTATATGTAATGGGCTAAAGTCTGTAAACAAAGAAAAATATTCTAATCTTAGTATTTAACAGCAAATAGCATTTGGCAGAATTAAATACAGCATAACGTAGAGATCTTAGCAATTACCTGTGCTTCATCAGCATATATGCTGATATACATATGGGGCATTATTCCTCAAGTATACCACCCTCAAAATTCGACTTTGTCTGATCGAACTTAAACTTGGGTAAAGTATTGGGAAAGAAAAATAACACTCGCGGGACGGAGGGCGCTCGTGTCGCGGAAAAAACATGGCCGGCCGCAGTATACATAGTAGTATTGTTTCTTATGAGGATCGCAAATAAAAATTAATAATTAAGGCCGAAAAAAATGTTGTCACTGCGATTAAATATTCTGTGCGAGTTCACAAAAGCTACGCCGTCATCCAGCAACATGATAGAAGGTCAGCGAGTCATTAATTCTGGTATGATAATCATGTGCGGTATGAGTGCAAAAACAGTGAAAGCATAGACTTGTATGCTTTATGTCTTCAAAGTAGTGCTTTAACAAAAGATCCACACTCAATAACTGGCAGATTAAAAATTAATAATATAAGTATTAATGACTCGGATGAAGAATATTCCGTGTTTATTGAGAAAATGACATGTTCGTGTAAAGCCGGTTCTAGTCAATCGTGTAAACATATAGTAGCTGTCCTGGTGTACTGCAACAGGTAACTATAATAGTTTTTTGACTTATATGTTGTATTTATATATTTATCACTTTAGTGTTAATAAGGTTTTTTTGTTTCTTTTTTTTTTTAGAAGAGATTTAAGTACTTTAGAGCTTGTATCCTCGACTGACAAGAAGTGTATGTGGAAAAAGCACAAAGCACCTGTATTAGAACAATTTGAAGCTCACCCGACAAAAAATTTTTGTTGCATTAATCAAAAAAAGTTACCTCTTCTTCCGACTGATACACAAGAAAATATAAGAAACAGATTAATTAATTGTGATCCAGAAACAGCTTTTGCAAAGCATATGTAAATTCACATTTCATAAGACACATAGTTCAAATTAATTTCATAAAACAATATTTTAATCAACCTTTTTTTACAGAAATCGTTCAATGAATAATGCATTGCAACTAAGAGTGTCAAGAGTTCCTTTCATGGAAATTCAAAATATAAACAGAAGTATACCTGATATAAATCAGAACTATGATTTTCAACGAACAAGAAAGAATTATATAGACTGCGTTATTAAAAATGCTACATCATTGAAAGAAATTATGATTTAAAATTTAAAATTGTTTAATCCTCTGATTCATTCGTTCAATATGAACCCTGACAGACGCTATATCTCTATTTTCAATAGCTTCTTCTTTAGTTAACTGTTCTCGGTTCTTGAGAAACGGAGGTCTAAATAATTTAATTTGCCTCTCTACACATTCGTCATCGATAAGGAAGCCTCGATCAACCATAACTGCGTCTCTTGTACTTTTTAAATGTTGAAGTATCGCACTGTGATTAAAAATTGATTTGTCCGATGCTCTCCCACCAAAAGATTCACTAACAAAAGTTATTAATCCAGCTGGAGTAACTTCTGTCATAAATTTCACTGTTAAGTGACTTTTATAATGAGAATAAAACTTTATTTGACACTTTAAGCACTTTGGTGTTTGGATTTTTATTTCAGTGCAATCAAGGACTGATGTTGTTGCTTGATATTTGGCAAAACATTTAGGCATATTTCGTTAAATTTCTTCCTTTGGTACTCTACGAATTACTGATTGTAGTATAGATGCAAGTTTTTTTAATGTCTCATAGAAAATGTTTCTAATGGTCACATCTGTAACAGGTTTGAAAAAAACTGACAGTGCAGCAAATGGTATATCTAATTTTAATTTTGCAGTTGTCAAAATTATACTATCACGAGTACTTAATGACCGCTTTCTTTGTGGAGGATACGTATCATCCATTATTTTTGTTAATTCATCTAAAATTTCTAAACTTTTTATGTTGCACAGTGATACCAAATCCTTTACAGATTGAATAAATGATGAAAATGTGGTATTCAAATTATCAGTACACACTTGCACACTCTTATCTTCATTAGACTCTGTTATTTCACTTTCATCAAACATAACATCTGATTCACGTTGCAATACTTCACAGTTCTCTTTATTATATAATTTCTCCATTTCTATACGCTTCGCAGGCTCACTTTTTATATTTTCTCTTCATGAGTGGCGTCTAATCTAAAAATATATTTATTTATTACTTCATATTTTTAATAAAATATATACAAATGAATAAATGCATATCTGTAGTTTGTCTACTTACAAGTCTTTCTTTTCTTCCTTGTATTGAAGTTTCTTTATTCTGTGATGTAGATCTCTGTGACTCCGTTACATATCTTGGCACAGCATTTTTTTTTAAACCCGATGTTGTGCATTTTAATCTATAAATACAAAATTAAATTAGGATGGTTTTTAAATTTAGCACAGAATTAATTAAAACAGAAATATGTACATTAAAAATTTACCTGGTAAACAATAGTCACCTGCACAAAAATGTTTTGAACATATAACAAGTTCTTGGTTAACCTCTCTTACACCCAATACTCTTAACTATTCGGCTCGTTTATCTCTTACTTCATTAACTCCAAAAAAATTCAATCTTTCTATTTTGATTCCAGTTTTTGGAAGTTTATGAAAGCTTAAATTCACATGCGAATTCATTTTGGAGTCACAATCTTTTACACAACACTTTTTCCTGCACTTGGTTTTTCGATAATCAGTGGAAAATTCCATATTTGTAAAATCAAATCCGTTAACAATGTTAATCACGAAGCTTCCTGTGCTCACTTTTCCAATTTCATTCGATTTGTCAATTTTTAAAAGAAAAATATCGTCTCCCTTACATATAAACACTTTCAAAACTGTATACTGCCAACGACCATGTTTTTTAGTTCATGAAGCGACCACATGAAGCGCATTGCAATTTTAAACTCCCAATAGTCCTACTAGGTACAACTTTAGAGGAAAAAGATTTTTTCGATTGGATAATAATTTACCGAGATAGGTTTTTTGTTGTTTTCGAGAAATTAAATAAAGAGTAAAGCGTCGCGCCGACGGCGCTCTTTACTACTGGGTTTCTCGCTCGGCAGAACTTCTTGGGACTCATTTATCGTATCAATTATAAATATTTATTATTTATTAAGCTGCTCTCTGCATTGTACAAGGTTGAGACTGTCATTAAAGTTTTCTAATACCTGCATTACACTCATTGTAAGGACGTAATATTAAGGAAAAAACTATTTTCACGTATTACAATATAATTGTTAGATAGAAATTTATTACCTTAATATTACGTCCCAACCCTGTACAATGCAGAGAGCAGTTTAATAAATAATAAATATTCATAATTTATACGATAAATGAGTCTGAAGAAGTTCCGCCGAGCAAGAAGCCCAGTAGCCTTGAGCGCCGTCGGTGCTTTACCCCGTGTAGAAATTTTACTAGTGATGGAACGCGGAACCCGACCGGGCCCAGATCTGGCTAAATCGGGCAAAGTCTGGCCCCGATCGGGCCAGGTATGGGCCCGGTCAGGTTCCGCGTTCCATTACCGGTCTGGGCCAGGTTTGGGAATTTCTACACGGGACTCTGTTTAATTTCTCGAAAACAACTAAAAACGGCAAGATGAAATTTACAACATGCAAAGATAAAGACTTAAGCTTTATTTTCTGACCAAAACAAAAAAAAGAACATGCACAAAATCGAAAATATTCGAAAAATTCCCCCTCCCCTATTTCGGTAAATTTTTATCCAATCTTTTCACCTAGTAGTACTATACTTTACCTAAGTTTCAGTTCGATCAAACAAAGTCGAATTCTGAGGGTGGTACACTTGAGGAATAATGCCCCATATATGCTGATATACAATTCTTCAAATCAAAAGATAAGACATTTTTCGTGAACACATTCTTCCAGACAAAAAGAACTCCCATTTTGCTATACAGTACGTAGTTAAAAATAAAATAAAATAAGACTGCCAAAACTACTCACTATACAGTGGCGCTATCTCTAATACACTCAAAGCCAACAACCACGCATAGGCATAAACCTTGGTGACGTATTCTGCTAAGTTTCTTACTGCAGCACTGAAAAGCTTGGTTGAAACGTAAAGACGCAGAATACGATTTGCAGCAGTGAGCCACCTGGCGTGAGACATTTTTCCATGGTTTCGCCTTGCGAACCTTCAGCCATCTATGGCATGTTAGACTCCAAAAGTTCGAAGTTTTCTATTTGGTTGGTTTCACAATTTGCCAACTGCTTTCCAATATCTACCAAGCCATTGGTTGGACCACAGGTTGCCCCATTCAACTTTTTGAGAAGGTGTTGCACTCTACTGCAAATTCCTATGTAGGATCCTATATAGGATCCTTTAAAGGTACACCTATCTGTAATAATATAAGAAAACATATGTTTTCCTAGTAGGAAATGAAACGGGATCTTGTATAGGTGGTCCTACATAAAAAACTACGTAAATTCCCATGAAGGATCCTAACTAAAAGCCTATGTAGGAACCTATATACTTTCTTATGACTTGCCCCTACAACAAATCCTATCTACTTACCTATGAGTTACATCTACTTAGAATCCTATACAATGTCCTATGACTTGCCCTACATGAATTCCTACATACGAAACAACAAACATTTCCTACGTTAAATCCTATGTCCAATTATATAAGCAGGTCCTACGTTGAATCCAATGTCCCATCCTAGAATAAACCACTACATAAAATCCTACATTTCATCCTATAATCAGGCCCTACATTAGGTTCTATGTCTCTTTCTAAGTTCCATCATATAATAATCGAAAATGTTTTAAATAATTAATAAAACCGAAGAAAAAACCCAGTGGGCAAAAAATTGAAAGAAGTTTTTAGAACGTTTATAGGATGGGACATAGGATTCAACGTAGGACATTTGCTTTCATTGCAATTTTAGCTCATTGGCATGAAATAAGCAAACCATGCATTGGAAAGATGTTGGAATGTCTTATCTAGTTCTGCCAGCGCACCACCATTCCAGGCTGTATTGGTTGCAGTTCCGTCGCAACCTATAATAGCACACAGAGCTCGTCAATTGAGAATTCGTTTTCAGAGATGAAGTCCACCAGAGCTTTGGCAATTGCTTTTGCTGTTCCTGCACTTGTGGCCTTGTGCCCCAAGAAAATTGAACCGGGATCTTCAACAAGACTAATGTGCTCTTCAACAACACTTTCAGTGGTTATGGTTGTTCCTTGTTGAAGATTTTTGATCGTTATGTCCTTCCTTGAATGAAAGTATAAACTGAAAAATTTCTTTTTCAATCGCCCATCAAGTTTTTCAAACCTATTTTGTTTTCGCCCTCGACGAATTTTAGAGTGGTCAACGGCTTTATTTTCTTCAATTCCCAAGTCTTTTATAAATGCAATTGCAATCAGGGATGCTTTCCTGTCAGACATCCCTGCGCAATCACAGGCAATGACCAAATATGGAATCTTTCCAGTCATGTATTACAGTTCTTTGTTAGGTCTTTTGGATTTTGATTGTTTGACGACAAATTCATCATCTGCGCTCGTTTTCATGCTCACAGGGGAAAAACTTTCGATTGGAGAATGTTCTATAGGAACATCCAGGTTGTGGCTCAATTTCAGTTTCCTAATTTTTTTGACCGAGAAATGACTCTTCCTTGCGGAAGAAACGATTTTGAAGACGGGCTGTAGCCTCTTTATCAACTGAACCAATAACCATTTTTCTCTATGTACGTCGGTCCGCTAAAAAAGAAACTTCTTTGGTTCATTCACAAGAGCAAGAACGGAAAGAGAGACAATTGCACGAACAGATATCAAGAAGACACTTACATTTGTCGAGGAAAGTAGCCCTCTTGCTTTTATTAAAATGAGTATTATGATTTTTCTTCTTGACCGATACATACGCCGAAAAAATAAGTGTTCAAAAAATGGAAAAAGTTTGCGAAATTTTAACAAAATAGCAGTTCACTTTTGGACGGACCCCAATTTAAAAAAAAATTCGTATAAAATCAAATAGTGGATTAGGTTTACGAATATTTCGAAAAAATTTTTCGAATTATTGATGTTCATTATGTGAACAGCGATTTTCCAATTTTTATTCCATAGTTTGTCACAATGTCTAAAAAAATTATGAATTTCTTAAAAACAGAATGATCCACTTTTTAAATTGATTGGAATAGAAAATTTCTCAAACACAGAAACGAAAAAGTGAACCAATTAATGAAATACTATCAAAATTGGTAATTTAAAAGCATTTTTAAAGAATTTCAAAGGACTTGAAATGAGTTTCAAGATTTTTAAGTAAGTTAAAAAACAAAACTTTTTGAATTATTTAAAATCTGTTAAATCTCTTGAAATATCTGGTGAAATTTGTTCAAATCCGTTGAAACCATTTAAAATCTTTTGAACTCTCTTTAAGAAACTAGTTATTAAAAATGACGTAAATAATATAATCATAAAATGTAGTTTCATAAAAATTTTCATGAAAACCTGTTTAAAGTTTCTAGATTTATATCCGTGTTTGTCTACACAAACATATTGGTTAATTTTCTAATATATAAATATAACCATCTTTTATATTTTTATAAATTTTAAAACAAATTTCAACAATCTCATCTTTGGATCGGGACTTCGAAAAATGTCGACACATCACTGATCTTTTTCTCGCAACTGGTGATCAATTCATGAAGTTAGTATATAAGAGCGATTCGAACAATTACACTCAGCGTGTAGCGTGCGTGAGCGAATAGCGTTATATATTTATTAGTTATAGTTATAGTTATATGGGGCATTATTCCTCAAGTGTACCACCCTCAGAATTCGACTTTGTCTAATCCAACGCAAACTTGGGTAAAGTATAGTCCTACTAGGTACAACTTCAGAGGAAACAGATTTTTTCGATTGGATAAAAATTTACCGAGATAGGGGAGGGGGAATTTTTCGCATCTTTTCGATTTTGTGCGGTTTCGTGCTATTTCGAAGGTATTAAGCTCCTTTCCTATGGAATATACAAAATTTTGTCCCATATATTTTTGATAGCTTTTTTCCTGGTCTATCGAATATTTATAACCATTTTTAAAAAAATTGAAAATTTGTCCGTTTTTTTTGAAAATCAAAATATTTTTGACTTTTCCTGAAAAAAGGCATTTTTTTTTTGTTTTGGTCTCAAAATAAAGGTTAAGTCTTCATCTTTCAATGCTGTAAATTTCATATTGCCGTTTTTTGTTGTTTTCGAGAAATTAAATAAAGAGTAAAGCGTCGCGCCGACGGCGCTCTTTACTACTGGGTTTCTCGCTCGGCAGAACTTCTTCGGACTCATTTATCGTATCAATTATAAATATTTATTATTTATTAAGCTGCTCTCTTTATTGTACAGGGTTGAGACTGTCATTAAATTTTTCTAATGCCTGCGTTACAGTCATTGTAGGGACGTAATATTAAGGAAATAAATTTCTATCTAATAAATATATTGTAATACGTGGAAATAGTCTTTTTCCTTAATATTAAGTCCCTACAATGAGTATAATGCAGGCATTAGAAAACTTTAATGACAGTCTGAACCCTGTTTAATGCAGAGAGAAGTTTATCGAAATGAAAATACCGAAAGGAAATATCGAAAAGACCAAAGAAGTAATTTATTTTTAAGTAAATGAGAAAGTTAAGAAGTTGCAAGCAATCAGAAAAAAGAAGGGAAAGAAGGATAAGTTTAAAATAGCTTATAAATAAAATCAGACTCTACACCTAACGCAATAATGACATACACGATGAGACTATTTCCACGTATTACAATATATTTATTAGATAGAAATTTATTTCCTTAATTTTGCGTCCCTACAATGACTGTAATGCAGGCATCAGAAAACTTTAATGACAGTCTCAACTCTGTATAATACAGAGAGCATTTTAATAAATAATAAATATTCATAATTGATACGATAAATTAGTCCAAAGAAGTTCTGCCGAGCGAGAAGCCCAGTAGTCTCGATCGCTGTCTGTGCGGCGCTTTACTCTTTATTTAATTTCTCGAAAACAACAAAAAACGGCAAGATGAAATTTACAGCATCGAAAGATAAAGACTTAACCTTTATTTTGAGACCAAAAAAAAATTCCTTTTTTCTGCAAAACTCCAAAATATTTTTATTTTCTAAAAAATCGGTCAAATTTTCAATTTTTTTAAAAATGGCCAGGAAAAAAGCTATCAAAAACATGTGGGACAAAATTTTATATATTCCATGGGAAAGGAGCTTAATACCTTCGAAATAGCACGAAACCGCACAAAATCGAAAAAATTCCCCTTCCCCTATCTCGGTAAATTTTTATTCAATCGAAAAAATCTTTTTCATCTAAAGTTGTACCTAGTAGGACTATATTTTACCCAAGTTTGAGTTGGATCAGACAAAATCGAATTCTGAGGGTGGTACACTTGAGGAATAATGCCCCATATGTAGGATATTATATGTGTATGTTATGTTCGAGATTAGGCATTATAAGATTTGTGTATAGGTACTTATATATGTATATGTTTGTCCTTCACACCCATTCACAAACTGCTTTCGAATCTTTGATACATGAGTACACGAAACGCTTTGTTAAAATTTCATAAAGTGCTTTCCAATTTGTGACAAATTTTAGCTCTGTCTAAAAGTGAACTTCTATTTTGTTAAAATATGGGAAATATGGTCCCGGTCAAATTGGTTGTAACTGCGGTAAAATGTAGTTTATAATACCCTGATCAAATAATGTCCTTAGACATTGGGTCCAAAAAACGATAGTTTTCGAGATAGAAGGGCCCAAATGTCACTTTTTATAAACTCGAGAGAAGTTCCACGGATCTTCGAGGATCGTTTGGTATTACGTTCAGGGATGATGTTGAACAGTCTGTCTTTAGACATTTTGTAGTTTGGTACCCCCGAACAATAATATCCATGTCTGAATTTCGAGACAATGATGTTGTACATGGATGTTGTACCAAAGTTAAGGTTTCATCCACCATGGAGGAGTTCTACAGATCCTGGAGAAATGTTTGGCACCACGCTGAGGGATCATGGCCAACTATCTGTCCCTTTGACACTTTGTATTTTGGGACCTCAGAACAGTAATATGTGTTGTCTCAATTTCGAGACAATGATACTTCTTTGTCGATGTTGTACCAATGTTAAGGTTTCATGCAAACTCGAGGAATTCAACGGACCCTCGAGGGCTTTTTGGCACCACGTTCAGGGATCAGGCCGATATCTCTGTGTCTTTGATGTTTTGAAGTTCAGGATCCACTGAGCAATAGTATACATGTATAATTGTCGAGACAAGTATACATTTTTCAGGGTCTTGTATAAAATGGAAGATTTCATGCACGCTCGTGAAGTTCTACGACTCTCGAGGACTGTTTGACACCACACGGAAAAAAAGGTATGGTTGGCCCAACCATACCATGTCTTTAATGTTTTGAAGTTCAGGACAAACTGAAATAAAATCCATGTCTGCATTGCGAGACAATTATACATTATCGAAGGAGTTACACGAAAAGTTAAGTTCCATCCACACTTGAGGAGTTCTACGGACCCTCGAGAAATGTTTGGCACCACGCTGAGGGATCATGGCCAACTATCTGTCCCTTTGACACTTTGTATTTTGGGACCTCAGAACAGTAATATGTGTTGTCTCAATTTCGAGACAATGATACTTCTTTGTCGATGTTGTACCAATGTTAAGGTTTCATGCAAACTCGAGGAATTCAACGGACCCTCGAGGGCTTTTTGGCACCACGTTCAGGGATCAGGCCGATATCTCTGTGTCTTTGATGTTTTGAAGTTCAGGATCCACT
>UCOK01018062.1:0-19168 GCA_900474325.1 Synergus umbraculus | reverse complement strand
GGTTCTGGAAATTCAAAGAATTTAAGGATATTTTAACAGTTCCTCTTAAAATCCTTTAAAATTACTTTTAAAAATCAAAATTTTTTTTAAATCTTACAAGCTTTTTAAAATTATTTAAAATTACACTAAATCTTTTAAATATTATACATATATCTATTGTAATCTCTTTAAATTCATAGAAACCTCTTAAAATCTTTAAAAATTTTTCAAAACTTTTCAAAATTCCCTAAAATTTCACAAAAAAAATGATTTTAATCGTTTTTGTAGATTTTTAAGGGATTTCAAGAAGTTTTTCTGAGTTTTACGAAATTTTAACGTATTTCGAAGGTTTTCCTGACATTTTTTTGCACCATTAGTTTGTTTTTCTTCTTTCAACTTCAAGTCATTCAAAAACCAATCAGGTTTGCAACAACAATGTATGCGAGATTTTCGAGATATATCGTGACAACACTTTTTTAAGATACGATTTAGAAGAAAAGTAATTTCTTCTACAGTCTTGAAAAAAATTCAGTTTCATTATTATATTAAATTTTAATCTTATCTTAAATAAAATCTCAGGCTTTAATCTATCTCCGATAGACAAATCCGCTTAACTTCATATCCTGCAACTAAGTTTAAAGTAGATTTGGGTAAAAATTTAAGCGAAAACTTCTTAAAGATGATCCCTTTTCTCTGGACCACAATCAGTACGAATCCCATTAAAGTCAAGCCTTGCAACGAGGCTCTATTATATCATTATTATTGTTTTGTTTGTCGATATCGTAGTAGTGACAGGTACTTCTGAGTCTTTTGTCGATTCACTACAGGTATTGACGATAAATGAAGAAGGCCGAGTGAACGTGTTATTTTCTGGAATTCAAGCGTGGAAACGGGACAAGTCGGGCACAGAATGGGAGGGTGAGTAAGACAAGAGGGTAAACGCAAACTATTACGGTTATACCAGTACGTGCAGGGAGCTTCCATTTGACCCAGATAACCCACAGTTAAGCCTTCATCCACCAATCCCCTGAATGACTCGTTCTGTTTCCTCTTCTGGTATTCTGTCCAATTATTAAAATCGGAACGCTGAGCCGACAAATTAAATCGACATGACCTCTCCTTCCCAGGATTAACCATTTTATTTTTTAATCAACTAAATTCAACTTTTTTATTTAATCAAGATCAAAGTTCGCATCAGAGAATCGCGAACAAGCATAAAAACCCGAAATGTCTGACTTTAAATAATCTATACTACTTGCAATATCTGATGGCTGACCCAATATTACTTGTACTACTTAAGGGGTTATTCTACTTTATACGCTTAAAAAAAGAGCTATTTTTCAACATTTTTTTTGAGTATGTCAAGAAAGATATGGATATAAATATTTTTAGGTATGATAAAACATGTCTTAAGATACGTAAAAAAAATTGTTTTTTATTTATTTTATTGCATTGTTATTGTTTTAAACGCGTTTTTCTCAAAACAGCGTTTTTAAAACGGTACCATAAAGCTATGGTTGGGCCAACCATAGATATTGAAAAATATGGGGCAACCATATCTATGGTTGCTGCAACTATAGCTTGGTCAGCGCAACCATTCAATTGCTTAGCTTATCTATTTTTTTGGTTGCGTCAACCAAACTATGGTTGTGCTGACCATACTATGGTTGCACCAACCATAGCGATATGGTTGCCCCATATCTTTCAATATTCTATGGTTGGACCAACCATAGCTTTCTCTCCGTGTGCAAGGATTTTATGAAAACTATTCGACCGATCCTTATAAAATTTAAACCACACATTCTACATATATTGAACTAGGTCTGTTGCCTATAATATATTAAAAAATAACATTTTTACTAATTTTTTAAACAAAAAAACAGTGAAAAAAATGCAATTTTTTTTTTAAGTTTTGTCAGCTAGCCGTTACCGAGATATCGCTGGTAGCCTACGCACAATCATTATTTTTAATATAAACATTGAAAAAATTAATAAAAAAAATGTTTTTTTATGTTTTATCATACCTAAAAATATTTATTTCCATATTGTTCATGATATACTCAAAAAAAATGTTCAAAAATAGCTCTTTTCTTCAGCTTATAAAGTAGAATAACCCCTTAAGACCCCTTATCATTAAATTTTCAAATCGAATAAGATTTTATGTAACAAATGACATTATTCCTAGATTATTTTACTTAAGCTAAACTAGTAAAATTCTCAAGTTCGTAAAATTGAAGTGAGCACAAATGAGAATCGAGTAAAAGTTAGTAATGAAACCGAGTTTTAAAGTAATAAAAAGTTTACAAGCCTCCCATTTATTACCTTTTTTTTACAATGCTTAAAAGTACGTTGATGTAAATTTAACTTTCTTATAAACTATTACGCGTTGCACTTTGCATCATTGAATTTTGCATGGAAAATGTTTTCATCCTACGTTCCTATTCGAAGCTAATAAAGTAATTATTAAAATAACTCAGGCTCATCGTATTGGACGTGGAGAAACAATAGCTAATTTTTTCGCCATGATCATATACAGTTTTCTTTTGACATTCATATCCTGAACTTTTAAATATTTCACTGCTGAAAAGATACGCTGATGGTAGACATTTCTGCAGAAAGGCTGCATAAAGAGTTTTTCCAAGCTAGGAATCGAGAATCAAGTTGAGTGTTGGGATAAGTCAACACTGGTCCGTAATTTACATATTTTTCAAAAAATTTTGCATACGTCTTCTATATTTTCGTCGTCCTTCTATACTCTTTGCCTTCCACTCAGTTCATAATTTCTTCTTTCAGTCATGCCATCCAAGTGTCCAATGCATATTCAAATTTCAAGGAGTCCTTGGAAAATGCCTTGTATTAATTTATATTGAAAGTTCCGACTCTTTAAATGGAATTATCCTTGGAATAATTTTACCCGAACTCATACAAACACCATAGTAAACTCATAGTAAATCCCAAGGCATTAAATCACTGCAGATCTCTATGATTATCAAATTAATTCGCATTACTTGATTTATTACAACTTCGTTTGCATCATCGTTCCAAAACGGATTATTTTGATCCCAATTGTCTGATCAAAGACAAAACTGAAATAGATATCAAAGCATTGTACCTCACTCTGATCCAATTTCGAGATCAAATTAATGAACTGGAATTTACTGTGATGTTGAGTTGAAACTGATAGATTTATTTGCCTGAAAGAATTTATAGGAAAATTGAAACATATTTGATAATGTGAAATTAACAATCTATGACTGAAGGACCTTAATTAATTCGTTAAATATAAATCTCAGTTTGTATAAATTGACAACAATTATTTATAGCAACTCTTTTCGAGACAGGCTTTTTTCTTTCTCTTTCGTTCAATTAGAAAAGAACAACACTCAAATTGGACAAAGTAGGGAATCTCGAGAGGTCTTAGCATTGTTGGCATTAGTTTATATACTCTTTCACCCTCAAGTAATTGAAAACCAGAAACACGAATAAGGAAAATGCACGAGTGAATAAGGATCTTGAAAAGTGATAATTTATTTTACAATTACACCATGGATATATAGGGGATAGGGTGTAGAGCGTTGTTAATCACTGATTAGAATTTAGAGCATAATTCCTCTTTTTATTCAATTTTCCTGAATTAAAATGGTCTCTTTATTCCAGAAACTAAAAAATTTTGGTTTATTTCAATTGACACAACAACGACATGAGAGTCATACTTGGGGTTCCGGTAAACAATGGAATTTGTTAGTATAATAGTCGGTGATTGCGTAAAGCTAATAACTACGTTTGTATACTTGACCACAACAGCTGTTCTGAGACCTTGATTACTATGCGAAATGGAAACTGTTAAAGTTCTAACACGTTTGGTAACAATTATAATTTGTTTTTTTGGATTCTTTTTAGAAAATTGGGCGAATGCTTAAAATATTTCAGCATGATTTTTATTCTTTAAAATTAAAATCCTTCAACATTGAATGAAAAATGTAGATTGACATATTCTATTAGAGAAAGCTATAATGCTAAACTATATAATTAGAAATAATACCATATAATTAGAAACAGAGGTGAAATGCGAGAAACAAATTAGGTGTTCGGCTTTGTTCGGAATTTGTAGAAATTCAAACAATTTTCGCTTTTCAAAGAGTTGAGAAAGTGTTGCAAGGTAATGTGGACATTTATAAACTTTTAACGACCATAAAATGTTTTATATCATGTTTGGTAAAACCGGATTTGTGTATACGCAAAGCATTCAGAAACTAGAAATATACGAGCTCTAGCATCAAATATACAATTTTCATGTCACGTGCGCTGTTATAAATTATAAATATCAGAGTCTTTTAAATTTATAAACTAAATACAATTTGTGATTAATAATATAACAACTGAATATCTACTGTTGATCAAATTTAATTAAAACGCACTTCGTTAAAAGATAAAAGACTATTCATGAATTTTCTAGTTACAAATGCTACGTGTAGAAGTTAATATTAAATTAACGGGTGCCGAATTATTTATGAGTTTTCTTCTTGTAGTTTAGCCCGCTGAGATAATATTTGTTCATATTTTTCATCTTTTAAATCGACTAATTAATTAATATAATATGATAAATAATATAAAATGATAAAAGTGACTCGAAACTTTTAAAGTAATCTATTTTCATATCTTGCACTTCGATGTTTACAGCCCTCGATAGGAAGAACGTAAAAAAAGAAAAAGGTGATTCAAGTTGAACATGCAGACCCCTTGAGAAAGTTATTTTCTCTATTCTTTGATAAACGGAAGCAGTTAGAGATTGTTGAATTAATTTTCATAGTTTTCCAAGTTAAACATGATTATAATTTGAATTTTATTTATTAAAATATTCATATATTGAGTTAATCCTCCATTGAGTAAACATATCAGTATGTTTATGAGAAGTTTCAGTCCGGTACTGAACAGTTTAATGATCAGCGACATAGAATGCGTATCAGTGCTTACACATTAGGGCTCAGTAACCCTAAACCCTGTATAAGTTACCGCAGCTATGATGCAAGCAGGACGTAGTAAAACCACCGTGCATTAATGCATGAGCCAGAAACCATGTTTCACAAATATCAATGCCTCTATTCATACCCGAAGAGAAAAACAGTCTCGTTAACTATTTTTTTCCCCTAGAGCTTACCTAGTACGTAATTAGGTTATAAATATACATGTGGTACTATAATTTTTTTCTAATATAAGCACTTTTAAACATAGTGTTATTATTCATGCATGCTGATTTGTTGAAGGAGAACTATGGTCGTATGTCAAAAATAGATTCTGAAATATAAGGGAATTGCGAAATCTTATCCTGTTATCATTCAAAATAGTTATAAGCTGATTGGTTCCCTCACAGAAAAAACGAAGGATAAAGTTTACATCGATTTCAGGGTAAAGATTCGCTGCAACAAAAATTAACCTTGTCGAATAAACTTTACACTAAAAGAAGATAATTTTGTGTTTTTAAACTGTCTCGGGATGAATTTTCAGTGAAAAAGCGTCGTCTGCTATGCGGTTGACAACAGTGAGAAAAATAACAAAGTATGGATAAAGTGGGTCGGAATATCAGGACATAAAATTTTAAAAAGCGTTGTACCTACTTCAATTTCATTAAAAAAATAATTTTACTTAACTCGGACTAATAAAAACACATTTTTCGTTACTGATAATTAGGAACTTGACACCTGTAGAAGAGTCGCCATATTCACTGATCTTCTTAACCATAAGATTGTACATAAGTTGTGAGATTCGTCGGTATTACAGTTTAACATGGCGGGCTGTTTGTGTGTCAATTTCTTGTTTTATTCCCAGTCACCAAAAATACATTTTCACTCGTCCGCGGCAAGTCTAATTATTTTAAAAATAATAATTAAACAAGTAACATGTTTTTTTAACATCTGGTGTTCTAATTTGTAGCTCAATTTTACTCATATTTTGTTGTCCTTCGCACTGCTGCCCCAGACGTAGCAGACGACGGTTTTTATTCCATCGAAGGATAAACTTTCGCCAAATAGCGTGTAAACTTTAACCCCGGAAAATTTTATCTGCAACAAAATCTAACCATAGTTTTTTCTGTGCTGTTTTTGTTCATTTTGAGCCATATTTTTCCTCGGAAGAATTTTTATCCTACAAATGAAATATTTTTATCCATTTTTACTTTTAGACGTTAGATATTTGCAATAAGGCACTAAGGGAAGATAGTTTTGCAAACCCTAATTATTTACTACCGTGAGAATAACAACATCTGGACTTCGGATCTTATCAGTAATAAAAACTCAAGAACTTCTAAAAATATCAGGAACTTCTGAAATGTCCGTAAAATCAATCGTAAATTCGCTTTGAAAGCAGTTATACACTGGAGGAATGCGATTGCCCTCTGTGGATCGATAATAATATTACAGAAACTAAATGTCAGATGAAAAGAAAAATATGTTTGCCATAAGACGTCGAGTAGAAGTCTTCTCACGCTCTATGGATTATTTCTCAGCAGCAAACTCTAATCGTCTCTTTCCGTGCTACTTCTTCCGAAAAGAGAATTTGCTGAAAAATCGCGTGCACGTTTTTATTCGTAGGCTTTTGATAAATTTGCTCTCATTAGTTTTTCTAACGCTTCCAATTTATTTAGAGATGCAAAATATATGGACAATCATGATAAAGCGAAGAGACCACCATGCTCTCAATTTAAAGAAAAAATATATATATTCTTTCAGAACTACCCTACATTTTATAGTTCCAACGAATATATAAGAAATATCCTATCTTGTATCATTTTTATAGCCCGCTTGTGCGAATGTTTCGGATCTTTCATTGTTCCCCAAGATTCTTATCTATAAGGTTCTTATCTACGCCTAGAGTCCGATTATCTCCTTTCTCTCTAAAGAATATAGTTCCCTCGTGCAATATTCTAGCAGCTCCCCAGTAAATCAGTAACCTCCTTGAAACTGAAACACAATTCTATCGTCATTGTAGTGCTTCTTCGAGCGTCAAAATAATTGACCTTCATATTAGGACAACGTTGGAGATTGATGTCTTAATATGCTTTACCTGATAGTCAAGTGCTGTTTAGGCTACAAAGCAACTTGCCAACCAACCATCGTGGTCACGACTTAAACTCTCCATGTATGGCTAATTGACCAATTATGGAGACAATTAAGAACTTAATGAAGTATCACATTGACCCAAGATCGATACATACGAAAGTCTTCTTGACAGACAACCTTCCAATAATCAATAATCGAGCTTCACCAGAATCTAACTATTCCATGAAGTAGATATGGGACATTTTTTCTCAATTTCTTTTTCAATTTCTCTCTTAATAATGTAACTTGAAAAAAAATATATTTTTTTCATTTTTTTTTCATTCTTTGACATACTAGCAAAGATGAATTACTAAAGGTTGATCAAACGCAGTTATGAAATCGATAACCCTTTGTCGGTCCTTCCTTGTGATATAACTAGAATATCTACTTTGAAGCGAACCCAGCCTTAAATGTGCTTCAACATTTTTCACAAACGTTCTCCTTACTATAAACGAATCCAATAACCTATGTCTCTTTTATGCCATTTTAGATTTTATATTCAATATACTACCGGGAAATTATTGAATTTTAAAAATCTCGTCAAAAATGTTCTCCGTCCTTGCAATTCTTCATAATTGCAAACTTCATTTTTATCCAACAAAGGATAATCACAAATTAATGCTCTTTAAAGATGGGTGTTTTTTTGTTTGAAAGAATTTTTTATAAATATTTTATTCACATTGTTAAAATGTGTGATTAATTTGATAAGAGTGCTGGCGTCCCTTATCGAATTCAAATTGATAATATCTCTTTCGTATGGCACATGACCAGGACATTGATTAAATTCCTATCGAGCGCGAACAGGATCGCACGAAAGCCAAAATGGGTCAGACACAGCTTTCCAATAATAGATAAGGTACTTAATCATAGAATAAGCTGTTCATCAATCGCTTGGATATTGACTAACGCCACTCACAACACAATATTTGACTACTGAATTGATCTTTGAATATAACCTTGCGAATCATGTTAATTCTTTATCCAAATATTTACTCGTCCACAAAAAGCATTCTATACACTAAATTTTTATTTATGCATTTAAAAAAGACTAAACAACACTGAGAAAAATGTTTGGTGCGGACAACAAAACTTTTTGTTGAACCAAGAAAATTTATTTGAACCAACAAAATCACAGTCAGTCTCAGTTTTGGTTGAATTAACAAAACTTTGGTTAGTTCAACAAAAATTTGGATGGCACAACCAAAAATTTTTGTTGCTTCTATAGCAACAAAATTTTTTGTTGTCCGCACCAAACATTTTTCTCAGTGAAGGACCCTTCACCAAAATTATATTAAAGAAGGAGGATATAAATAAAACTAAGAAGTTTTGATCAAAACCACATTTTTCAAGTCTCATGAAACTCATAATTCTTACAAATCTTCACTAATCATATCAGAACTGTCAAAATAAAAAATATAAGCATGAGGGGCTCGTTGGTCGAAATTATCGATCATTCCAGGAACTCACTCTTATGAGATGAGATTTAAAAATAAATGAGAGTCGTTCTCGTTATTGATCATTTCTCGTATTTCCCGCTCAAGTGCAGTACTAAATAAAATTCAGGAATTCTTTCTTTCCTTTATTTTTGTGTAACTTTTGTGTTTAATTACGAGCACTTAGATCGTTTCTAAAACTTGGCAAGAGATGCTCTTTGTAAATAACGTCTCTTTTAGATTTGTTACTCTGAATCCACATGTAGCCATCCAAAAAAAAGTTCCTATTAAATTAAAAAAAACAAACATTTTGTTGATAAGGTTTTTTTGATTTAACATAAAAATATTTTTATAATAAAAGAAAATTTCTTTGATTTTAAGAAATTACATCACGTATTCCTCCCTCATAGGGGACGCTTTGTAGTGGTGAAAAAATCCAGTTTCACAAAAAAGGTTTTTTTTTAACATATTTCAATATATCTAATATAATGTCCTGAAAAATTGTCCGGATGTGCTTGTATGTGTGTGTGTGTGTGTACTGTGTATGCATGTATGTCACGATCCTGCAATATCTCGAGAACGCGTAGAGATAAATTGATGAAATTTTGCATAGTTATTCTGCAATATAATACCAAGTTGAATTTCTTACGAGGATTTAAAAAACTATTTAATTTTACAAGTTTTATAAATTAATTTTTCGAATCCTTGTGTCAAGAGAATTGATTGGTCTATAATGTCAATACAAAAATTAAATTTTGTTAATTTAAAGTTTTCCGTTTGAATTATAACGAAATATTTCTTTTAATCAAACAGATGTTTTTTTGACCTTATATCAATACAAAAATTTTTTTGATTCAAAAAAACTTTCATATACGAGGCGAATACGTGAACTAATGGAACCTCCCGCATATTCTCTATACGTGTTGTACCTAACATACGATAAAAATGAGTGAGCTCATACAACATGACGTATTTCAGTAGAAAAGGCTGCGACAGCTTTTCGTAAAAGCGACTAAAAGGAAATGCGAATTCACTTTCGACTTTGTATGGAGAGCATCTTTTCTTTGAGTTGAAACGTGTTTTACAACTACTCGTGACGGCAAATAATTTATTGCCTGCGAATATGAAAGCTTCCTGATTCGTAAAAGAAATTTAACTTTCTGCAGACTTACAAGAAACCATATTAAACAGGAGAAGAAGCTTTCAGATTTCAAGTTTTCTATGGAAAAAATTGAAATCTTGTAAATCTTCTTATAAATCCATTTAGACTTCTATTTACTGAAAATTTTCTTCCTCTTTATATTAAAATCTGCCTTTTTGATGTCTCTCTTTGTCGATACCATTTCTTCAATTTTCCTTATTTTCTTTAAAGAAAAACATATTTCGGCGATCCATTCTGTGATTTGAAGCTTGTCACTCTTACCTGATTTAAAATGAATTCGGTTCTTCTCTTCGGTTCATGTCAAAATTTATAAAGCAACAAAATTGAATAAATCAGATTTGACGGATATCTTGAAATTGATTTTACAAAAAAAGAAGGCTGATATAAAAAGTTTTCACGTCTTCATCCTATTACTCAGTTCGCTACGTAGGCGAATAAAAATGGTATTCTGAAATCGTATTTTTATCGTAAAAACTCTATTATTGGCTCTATAAAATTGTCACCTTTCAAATACTCTTCTACACTCAGAAAAAAAAACATTTATTTCATTTTTTCATTTAATTCAAAGTGTCTGGGTGTATCTCGAAAAAAAACTATATATTGAAATCATCTTATTTAAACTTATTTCCATGTATTCAGTGTAATTTATATAGTAAATTTGAACTAATTCAAGAGGATTCGAACCAAGAACAATTAGAGCCAAGATTTACTAGAATATATGAGAATTAGTCTGAAACTTAACAAGAAAGAAAGCCGTAATTCGATAATGTCTGTCAGATCGATTCCAATGAGAAGAGGAGGGAGAGTTTACTGCTTTCGAGTTGGTCTCGATAAGTGCACCTTTGGTTCTCCACCCTCGCTTTTCAGAGGGTAGAAATTTATTATAGACGTGTGAACAACGTTCCTACGTCTGGAACAAGGTAAGGTCGGGTAATTATTCGGGATATCGGATTTGGACAGTCGATTAACTGTGGATTCCGAAAACTTTTCCAGTTAACCAACGCCTACCGCGTCGTCGTTATGAGAATTCGCGAAATGAATTTTCGATTCTTCAAAGAATTAAGAATGTGATAAGGTGATAAGAGCTAAGTATCTTTATATTCAAACTGCGAACGCAGAATTTTTTACGTACCATCATCACAAACAGGGAAAAAATCTTAATTCGGTTGTACCAGCGACTGCGTTCTATCTTTAATTTATCCTTTTTTAATCAAAGCTGACACCTTCATAAATATTGATACTGGAAATTTCTTCCCTCTGGGTTTTGACTCCTTTTGTATTTGTTATTATGTAATGAAAATTATAATTCGATTAACATTTGTTAATATAAATCATTTAGACAAAATTTCGTAAAATCGGATAATTTGTTCTGACTGACAATTACGACAGCTTTGATTGAGAACTTATATACATATCTAGATATCGCGTGCAAATGATTTCACTCAGAAAATAATCATTGTCCGGTGATAAGTCTTCCTACTCGAAATGAAGAAAATCATCCAATTTAGTTAACGTTCCCTAGTAACGAGATCCAAACATTAATTGTGCCATCGCATAAACCGGTGAAGCGAGGATAATCGTTACGGATGTATCGATGCAAGTGCGTCCTGTATAAAGTGAATAGCGACCATTTCACATGCGAAAATTGTTTCCATTGATTTATTAACTATAAATATAGTTCAGTGAACTGATTTCCTTTTCAATAAAAATTACTTTTCAACTATTACATTTTTACTTTTTAAAAACATTTGTTTGGAAAGGATTACAAAAATGTTTAGAGACTACTTTAGAACAAAGTATACGAGATATGTCATTTTTTTCATACTATTTCTGATTAACTGAGAATGCATTGACCCGAATAGAATGTAACCTGAATAAAAGAATAGAAGAAATCTCTTCTTTCCATTCCATCTGCTATTATGCTGCAAAACCAATATTTTCTTGTGTTCATTTTCTCGAGATTGATAAGTACATTTTGATATTTTTCTGTTAATATTATATATTATACATTCCCTTAGAGAAATAGCTTTTAATTCGAATAGAAATTTTATATTAAAGTGGAATCTCATTAAAATTTCCTTCATTTAATTGGAAAGAATTAAACAATTTATTTAAGGTCCTTAATTTGAAAATAATTAAATTTAGGAAAGAATAGAACTACTCCAACTGTATGCATATATTCTGTGAACTCAACTTTAAAACGAATCTAAAGTTGAAACCTTTCTCATTTAAAAACTGTGATTCTCAATTAGCGAGCATTAAAGTTTAAATTCGCGTTTTAATATAATTGAAGTATATTAGACACTTAATTTGTTGCCGGAAGTACCGATATACTGAATATGGAAGGTTGTTTTTACGTAATTTCGAAAACCATCGAACGAGGGTGCAGAAACAACCGACAGCTCGTGTAACCAGCTATGACACTTCCTACCAAAGTCGTTACAAACTCAATAACGAAACAAGTTTCTATTAAGCAATCAACTACATTCAATTGAAAATCTATAGCCTGTAAAGCAATTGCTTTGCTATTGATTGTTCCAGAATTTATTATAGAACTCTGAAATATAAATGGAAGCACTTTATCATTTAGCAATCAAGTTTTTTAATTATATTTCAACACATACTTTTGTTACATACATTTTTATTTGCTTGAAAATATGCGATTTCCTTTAAGATTTCTTGCTATTTGAAATGCTTTTCATCCGTTATTTTCTCTTCAAATATCTATTCATCTCTCAAAAGAAATACGATTTCTTTGGGTTCTTGTATCACACCATTTATCTTTCCTGAAGGGCTGACTGATCAAATTTATGCAAGAATTGACATAACTTAAAGGAAAATTTCCTGTACAATTCTTATTTCTCCTATAAGCTCAGTCCTTTTATTAATCTCTCTAAAAATGAAAATTTGAGGTGTGTGACAAATCAAATGTAATAATAAATATACACTAGTTTCGAAAAGAAAAACCCTCGTAAATCTTCCTTGCTTCTTTTTCTAAATCTCTTGGCTAAATTCCGAATCTCAAGAAAAAATTAGATTCTGTGTAAGGTTCTGTAATAATTCTTCGCCTATAATAACAAATATCCTGTAGCTTACCCTTCTACAAATCGTCCAAACGGAAGTGCTCTTATACGGAAGGAAAGGAATATAGAAAAGGGAGAAACAAAGTGGCGAGACGAGATTTCTTTGGACCTTGTCTCGTGATTTTGTGCGAGACATAGATTCCAAGAATTTTCTTCTCTGTCGTTGTTTTGCGGTACGTTTCATTCTTTTGGCACGAAATTCTTTTCAGGCACTTTATCGGAAAATGTATTTATTACAATCATAAGAATTCCTTTCAAAATCTATAAAGTGTATTCTACAAAAAATTTTTAGATTAAGAGCTAATATTTCAAGAGTAAATATTTAGATATCAAATTATGTCAAATAAATCAAATTTTCCAAACCCCGATTGATGAAAATACGCAATTTTATTCCCCATTAATTTTAAACGAATAAAAAAAGCTTAATAGCTTTAAATTGAAAAAGCTGCATTTGCCACTTCCAATCAGTAATTGATTAATCAATTAATCATTGCTTGATATTACGAAAGCAAAACCGCGTAAAATTTTATTTTATGAGCCCTGCTGAGAGAGGAAATCAAAAGCAATAATGTTGAGTTTTAGTAGCTTCGAAATGAAAATTGTATCAATATACACATTGTTATGTGTTTTTATCGAGAGAGAGAAAAAAAGAGGGATTAAAATTTTCTGATAAAATATTGCATTTTTCACGACCTCCTCTACACGAGTTTTAATACATATAGATTTTCGAATAAGTTCTCACTTTAATATTTAAATCTGCTTCGTGCTATTGCATTGTTAAAAATGTCAGGTATTGAAATATCTCGTGACACTACTTACCAACTTGCAAACAATACAAATTTTACGAGTTTCATTCCAGAATATACATAGATCATGTGAACTATACTCTCTACGTAAAAAATATAAAGTTGTATCCGCAAGCGGGATCTCAAAGGGAGATTTATGCGAAGAGCTTTTGTAACTAGGGCAGGTGTTCACCTCCGCTTAAATGTGAAAGGTGTCCCGGATTTTAAACTTCACTATTGATAACAACTTTATTGACATTTACTGTGAAGTAGTTTTTGCGAGGTATTCTTTTCATATCATGCTCCTTATTCTGCCTTTTTTCTTTTAGGAAGGCAACAAATACTTACTACGTACTCTAAAAAGTCGGTTGTGCAGAAAGACAAAATTTACTGACTTTTTATGACATTTTATTTAGTGAACTTTCTTTTTTTTTTTACTTTATTTCTAAATTTAAAGTACTTCGTAAAAAGTAGAACGCTCAAAATATCTCATCCAGCAGCACACCTTTTTTAAAGAAAATCTTTTTGGGCGAAGAAATTTCAAAAGAAATAAACTGAATTGGAGATTCAGTAATCTGGCATTGTAAATCTCAATGTGGATGCTCTTTTCAATATAAAAAGTGTCAACAGTTATATACATTCTTTATATTAGAAAAAAATTGTATGACCTAAATAACAAGTTGACATGGTTAAGATTATCTTACTCCTGAAAAGTCCTCAGCTTTTTATTTTCAAAAAGAAAGTTTCTGAAAACCTACTCTCTAATCTTTATGAAAGAGACTGTAAGCAACGAGTCTGCGACGTCGTAAAATATTAAGGTTTCACAAAAGTATACGCAATCACTATTTTTATTAATGTAAAATTCAAAGCATTTCTTTGATTCTGCATTCCATTAGGATCGGATCCAAAGCAGTTTCTATGATTACACCGCCTTATAAAATTAACGAATTATCCTTTTCTCTGGCTTAAAATTCTGTTTAAATTATTTTCTTATATAATTAACTTTATTTGAAATTGCTCTTTTAATTTTCAAGAATAGAAAATTCCATTCTTTACACATTTATAAATTAATTGCTAACCAACATCGTAATTTCATTCATCTTCTTATTTTCAATTTAAATTTATGGAGATAAGATTTTCAGACATAGCACACTGTCTATTAATTATAATCGAAACTTCATCTTTAGAAAGATTACTGCTGCAATAAATTCAGCTTATAAACAGGCCCATAAATTCAATATGATGCAAATACAATAGCAAAGAGCTTATGGACGAGGAAATACGTCCGAAGGATTAAAACGAAAGATACTTAAGTAACATGTGCAATCAGTGTACGCCACTGCAACTGGATTATTGTAATTATTTCATTCAGAGACTTTGAAATTATAAATTGAAATCGTTCCATTTCATACGGTTTCAATTGGGAATTTTTCAATACTCAATCTTCAAAAGTTTACCTCTCTAACAATTTAATTTCCTTACCTTAATTTTTGTTTGCAATAATAAATATTTTTCACTAAAACTAATCCATTTACTTCAGTCTGTATGAAACGGAGGTAAATGGCCTAGTTTTAGCAAAAAATATGTTCTCTTATATTAATTACTAATTACCCTTAATTAGGTTTAATCGCCTTTCAATTTAATTCTCATTATCTAATACAAAATTATAGTGGAAAGTGTTGTCTGCTTGAAATGCAATCCTGTAATTATTGGATGACCTATAATTCCCTCTCTCAAATCTCAAACCCTTGATGTGTAAGATCAAAATATATGAATAGATCATGAGCTTACATCCAAGAACATGATTCAGCTCTCTGATGTGTTTCCATCAGAGAAACGCTTAGAACCATAATAACCTTAGTTCCGTAAGATGATAAAGTCCCCCTAGAAAATGTGAAGTGTCGCATATTCTGAAATGGCACTCTGCAGAGTTGCTTGCACTTTCCTAGTTTCTTTTCTTTTTTATTTCCACCATTTTTCTTCATTAACTTTGGACAAATATCAAGCTGAAAAATCCTCATCATATCTTCGGAATCGGTACAATTTTGTTTTTACTATAAACTTAAATAATATTTTTACAAATTTAAACAAAATGAGGAAAGGAATATATTTATAAAAACGCTTTAAAATTCACTTACGATAATTGTTCTTAAACTTGTACCGTTATTTATTCATTAAAGATATTAGAATCTTTTTAATCAAATAAGTTTTACTTTTACCTCCAATGTTTTTCTATCTAAATTAAAAAGTAATCTGCCTTTTATTATTTAAAGTCGCATAGAAATACATTATTTCTCACAGGATAAAAAACTAGGATTAACAATGAATTACGTTATTGTTGCAGGTGGTCCATCATAAAGTTGACGTACCTTTTACTGCGTTTCAATATTAAACGAAAATTGTCCGATGTCGGTCAGGTGCGTTAAAAAGTTCTCGGAATATGAAGATTTATGAGAAACTCGGTACAGCCGGCTTTGCTCAGCTGCATGTGGCCGCAGGTTTTTTTTTTTTTGCAGGGAAAATATGAGATGTTATTTTCCCATTTCCGCTAGAGATCCGTTAATTCAACATGTGAATGCTACGTGCAAACGCGTCTAGAATCAATATCATAGAATTTCAACTCATGCTTAGTCTCCGAGTTATACGCTCGACAAAAAATTTCAATTATAACACACAAATTACTTTGGCTACCTTGTCAATTTGAAGCTCCTGCCCACAGTTGGGTGAGTAGCCATATGTCGAGAATACTGATTGTCAGTTCATAATAAGAAATCTCATACTAAAAGAAAAGAGAATAATCATTTTGACAAATACTTTATGAAATTTAATAATGAACGCTTTATTTCTCAGAAAGAATTTATTTATTTATTTTCAAGTTTTATGGCTGACCAAAGCTTGTCTCTACTACTGAAAAGTGATGCAATCTTTCGTCCAAGTAGAAAAATACAAGCTGGACAGACACTAAGTAGAAAAATATAGTTATGGTCAGACTTAATAAATATACTAAATAAATATTGTAAGAAATATACAAATATTTCATTGTTTCGACTGAATTAAGAGGATTAGAAAATAAATTCTGTCGGCGGAAGCAAAAACAGAGTTGCATAACCTCATAGTAAATAAAATTTACTGCTGCTTGTGTATACAATCCTCCCACATCCAATTTCGCTGATTTAAGGAATACCCCTTAGCAAACAGCAAACAACAGTTATATGAAATTTTGTTTTCTTTGGCTTATAGAAACAGAATTTATCACTAATCTAATTTTTTCGAGTAGATGTTTATTTTATCTTTATTTTTGCTCATTTAGTTTTCTTTTTTATAAATATGAGTTTCAGACATATGCTCAACATTTAATAATAATGATAATAATAATAATAATAATAATAATAATAAATTAATGTATTACATTTTAGAAATTTCCTTCACAAATTTAATTATTATCAGACACTTTACTGCGTAACTTAATGTCCTATTTTTCGTTTTCTAAAATTCCATGCTGTACCGTAATAAACCTGCAAGTACAGCATATTTCGCTTAAATAATTTAATTAACTTGATAAAGCAAAGGTAAGCATGTTAAAATTATAGGACAATTTCCGAAAGCAAATATGTAGTTTTAATTTGAAATTCTGATTCACGTTTACAATTTTTTATTGCAATTTTAATAATTGGTTATATTTCAGATATCTGAAAAAACTATGGTTAGATTTTGTTGCAGATAAAATTTTCCGGGGTTAAAGTTTACACGTTATTTGGCGAAAGTTTATCCTACGATGGAATAAAAACCGTCGTCTGCTACGTTTGTGGCAGCAGTGCGAAGGACAACAAAATATGAGTACAATTGAGCTACAAATTAGAACACCAGATGTTAAAAAAACATGTTACTTGTTTAATTATTATTTTTAAAATAATTAGACTTGCCGCGGACGAGTGAAAATGTATTTTTGGTGACTGGGAATAAAACAAGAAATTGACACACAAACAGCCCGCCATATTAAACTGTAATACCGATGGATCTCACAACTTATGTATCAGTGAATATGGCGACTCTTCTACAGGTGTCAAGTTCCTAATTATCAGTAACGAAAAATATGTTTTTATTAGTCCGAGTTAAGTAAAATTATTTTTTTAAGGAAATTGAAGTAGGTACAACGCTTTTTAAAATTTTATGTCCTGATATTCCAACCCACTTTATCCATACTTTGTTGTTTTTCTCACTGTTGTCAACCGCATAGCAGACGACGCTTTTTCACTGAAAATTCATCTCGAAACAGTTTAAAAATACAAAATTATCTTCTTTTAGTGTAAAGTTTATTCGACCAGGTTAATTTTTGTTGCAGCGAATCTTTACCCTGAAATCGATGTAAACTTTATCCTTCGTTTTTTCTGTGATATATGTTATTCGAACTTCTTGATTTCTTTCCCACCAATGTAAGATGTACCAAAGATAGTTTCTGGTTATTCTCGCAACACCTACCTAGCTTGCTCTGTATTGTCTTGTCCATATTGTCGGTAATAAACATTCTTTGTGCCGATAAACAGAATAGCACGTAGAGAAGAGGTCTTGTGAGGGTAGTGAAGCTTAACCAGGCGTCAAGCATTGGCGGGCATCGAGCCATAAGGTGTGTTCGACTGTAAAACGATCAATCCCCATATTCGATATTTCAATAGACACCAGTACAGATTCACTTCAAAGTCGATGTCCTCGACCCCGTATTGTACCTGTCTATACTGTCCTATTCGTATTCGATTGGTATACTGGTAGTGGTTTCGTATATTCGTGTAAAACTGCACGTACGTTTCGAGAATAACAACACACATGATAAATCTCCATACAAAATTCGTGTGCAGGCGATATAAGAGAGCAAATTACTTTTAGATCTCTAATACCCGCAAGGTGCAATCAGTTTACCTTTCGGAATTCGTTTAAACTCAGATAAGCAAACTTTCCTGAAAGCTCATATGTATATCCAGATAAAAATACTGCAAGCCATGTTTTATTCATTGATGCAATCATTTATTTTCGTCGACAAATATTTCATTGATGACGCACGATTTGGACTGACATTTAAAAATATATTGGACGCTTAATGAAATGAAGCGATAATTCAACGATGGTAAAACTTAATTGTTTTTCTATACTTTTAATTACAATATAGTCATTGGATCCTAACAAGATAATTGATCAGAGCGACGAGTATTGTCGATTAGATACATTATTATTCACAACCGATTAAACGACTACAGTGAGAAACTCTATGTTAGAAAAATTACTAAATCGATAGCAAGTAAGGGCAAAATCCCAAAATTGAGACATTTTAATACAGAAAATAATAAATTTTACTATTTAAATAGAAAAATTTATTATTTTCTGTATTAAAATGTCTCAATTTTGGGATTTTGACTAATTACTAATATCGATAGCAAGTAGGGTCAAAATCCTAAAATTGAGACATTTTACTATAGAAAATAATAAATTGCTTCCTCATAGAGGAAGCTTTGTAGTGGTGACAAAATCCAGTTTCCTAAAAAAGGTTTTTTTGAACATATTTCAAGGGCAATATATCTAATATGATCATCTGAAAAAATGTCCGGATGTGTGTGTGTGTGTGTGTGTGTGTGTATGTCAC
>UCOK01018060.1:0-34563 GCA_900474325.1 Synergus umbraculus | reverse complement strand
GTTTTGGCAGAGTTCGAATTAAATTGCAATAGGTCAGTTCTTTCTAAAAATGCATGTAAATTTATTCACAAAATATCATTTTTAATATTATTCTAAAAGATTTTTGGACTAACGAAGAATTATTAGTGTACTCACTTATTTTCTCGGCTTCCATTTGATCAAGTTTTCTTCTACAAGACCAACAAAGACGACTGATTGGTTTCAAGAATTCAAATTTTGTGAGAAGAGCTTTCGATGGGTGGCGCAAATTCTCTTTATGCGCTTTTCTAGTATGCGATTTTTCATTAAAAGGATTGCAGCAACAATTCGTAAATTTAACTGCAGACATTCTGAAAAACGATGTTTAACCTACTTCCACAGAAACTGAACTAAATTGGTATCGCGGAAAAACGTGTGAAAACGTGCATACAGTCGAAGAGGTCGCGTACCCGCTTCGCCGTATGCACGTTTTGACAAGTTTTTCCGCGGCACCGTACTCAGTGCCGGCATAAGGCGTGGGTATGTTGGGTAGTACTACCCACTCCGAAAATCTGAGGGTGGGTAATTACCTACGCTGAAATTTGAATACCAAAATTTTCAGAGGTACACGATGCCGCGCACTCGACGCGGGCGGCGCGCAATACGTTCAGCTCGACGCTACGGTCGAAGCTGACGCGAGACTACATAATCGAACATATCTCGAAAAGTATTTCGCCCACCACTCTGAAATTTTTATCAGAACTGCTGTAGACTATGATGTAAATTTGTACCAAATTTAATCAATTTCGCGAAAACCTTTTCTGAGAAAATGCGATTTGTTTAAAACAATTGCAAATTTTTCATATAAATAAACAAATTATTTTATTGCATTAAAAGGTACTCGAAAGGGACTAGCAATCATCAACTTTTTCAATAGATACCGTTATCTTCTACAAAATATTTTAAGCGCAATAAATATTTGAAAAAAAAGTACTTTTTCGGATTTCGTGACTTTAAAAATTAATATCTCAACAATTTCGCATATCATATCAAAATAAAAAAATACGTGTCACTTTATTATGTCTGTAGAATAGAAAAAAAAATATTTTAGACTAATCTATTCTTTAGGGGTAAATATCTCATGGAATGACCCATATAGAAGTTCATGACAAAATGTTGAAAAGTCTCATAGAAATTTGATTTGAAGTATTGTGAACTACTTTAATATAATGGTGGACACGCATGTCGGCAGAAAACGTTGGCGTAAAGCAGAAACTCATGCGAATGAAAGAGGCAAACAGATCTGCCTATCTCTGTCACTCACATGAGTTTCTGCTTTACGCCGACGTTTTCTGCCGACATGGGACAGCACCTTAAAAGATTTATAGAACTGATAATGAGTTCTAGAATATGAGCTGCGCACTCGTTTTGTGTGCAGGCAGCGATATTCTTCGCGTCTCCGACCTCCGCCCAGTGCTAGCACAGCTGTAGCTTATATCTTAGTTTTTTTTGTATTTCAAGTTAGACGTGCGTTAGGAATTAGGTGTAATACGAAAGTTTCAAGGTACGCAAACATTGTGTACGTAAACATGTGAAAAGATATCAGAGTATAATAATAATAATAATAATAATAATAATAATAATAATAATAATAATAATAAAAATTTTTTCGGCGTAAATTCGGTTTCGAGACTTCTTCGATATAGACTGTATATTAGCTGGAGTTTTAGATTTTATAACATTATTTTACATTTTTCGTGGAATAGTTTAACCCAATGTAAAACCAAGGTTTTAATAACTTTTATTATATAAACTACTATAGGACTAGTTATGTAAAGTTTATTGAACTTTTTTTTTTCTGTGTATTATTACAAAACCTATACTTCTGATATTTGAATTACTTTTGCTGAATATTTCTACAATTTTCAGCCACACAATAATAAGCGTATCAAGCGTTGCATACTTCGTGATTCCTCCAAGCCTTGGCAAGATTATCAAAATTCTCGTCTTGATCTAAAGTTGTCTTTTCAGAAGCACCTCAGCGGTCCACGGATCGGAACCATGCTCTGCTACCATGAAGGATTAAGTTCCGCCTGCATAAGTTCTCTTGAACTCGTTCGTCTTATATATTATATGACTAATGACGTGGATGGTTTGTCTGTAAAATAAACAATTACTTGGAATCCTATGAACATATTTATTTCTCGAACAGAACTCTGAATAAACGAAACACACTATTCAACGCTTTTTTAAGCACACAGTCGGCCATCTTACAAAAGGCTCCGCACGCACTACTTTTTGTATAGCGCTAGCCGAAGCTCGAGTTTATCGGTAATGCAGTATTTCCGACATAAACTATAATATTAAGACAAGGTATAACGTACAACGAACTGAAACGGGCACTTAGTCACAACAAAATCCACATTGCAGATTAAGATTCTTGGAGAAAAACATACCACAAAATTGTGCGCTAAGTTACCTGCCGGTTTTAGTCCTGAATGCACCATATTCGTCGCATCTGTATAGTATTTAATAAACATTTTTTCATAAAAATTCGCATTCGTCACCGCTCCCCTAGTAGTCCCAATACCTGGCTACCTTAAGATTGGTATGAGTACATGGCCGTCCCAATACTTGGTCGCACCTGGCCATATAAGTTAAAGTAAAATAAAGAAATCGAATTAGGAGATAAAAACATGAACTTAAACCTTAAAGTTTTATCTTACATAAAGGTAAAATAATTCACAACAAATACCTTTATGAGTCGATAAATGTAAATTAATTGTTTCATTGACAGTTGAACTCCTGAAGAATAAGTTCCATCAGTTTTTATTTGTAATTCTTGACCTCTTTTACCCCAACCAGTTGAGAAATTTAGCTGCGCTTCCACGCTCATTAGCAAAGTAATGTAGACAGTTAGTCCTATCAATAAGGTAGGGAACGTGATACTCAAGTACCTAAAACATATTAATGATAATAAGAATTAATTAAAGCTGTTGGAGCAATTAAAAAAAAATTGGCTGTAGTATGGCCCAAAAACACTTTTTTTCCTATCTCGGTCGAAAATTCGAATTCCCTCCAAGCGAATCTTTACCGAAACTCAATGTTTCCTCCCGTCGTGCACACCATCTAACGAACCGAAAATGAATAGTTCCTGCTCTTTCGACCATGAGGATTTCTAACCTAAGCTAGATTTTTAATACCTCAAACATCTTAATTTGTTTACAAATAGGTAATGCTAATGTTCAGAGAGCGTATTAGAGAACTTCACAGCAGATGAATCGACAGATGAAGAGGAAATTAATAGAAACTTTGAAACTGAAGCTCAATTATCACAATTAAGTATCTAAACCTTTATTTATAGATGTAGTATTAGATACCTGTCCCCCGACCAGCAGCACTCGCTCAACTGCCGGGGTAGGCATCAATATATTCCATGGATGTAAGAATATATGGATGGAGCACAAAGTCTCAACTTTGGCAAGGGAGATGTGCCAGGTGAGTTGCGAAGGGGGCATGGAGCGGCCATATTACCTAGGGAAGTTTTGAAGCCTCTGATTGGCTGATTTGTTCCTTGGCTTATGATAGGTTAACGGAAGTCGCGGTTTACACACACAATGATAGATTTTAAAAGCCCGCACTCAAATCTCAGCCAATTGAAAGCCAACAAACTTCCCACTTTAATATGGCCGCCTTACACAGCTTCCCCCCTTACTTACCTGATTACAGGCCCCGCAGACTTAGACTCCATCTATATATTCTTACATCCATGATATATTCCAATGTCACGGTGCCTTAAAAACTTCCCTTAAAATGAAGAATGTCAATTCTTCATAAAATCGACCTTTAGAGCACCGCATACACTCGTTTCTTTTTTAAATAAAAATTATTTCTATTTATTAGACTAGAGGAATATTTCTCAATATTGATTAATAAAATTATATACTTATAAATTTCATTTATATAAAGTGTAAGGAGAGGATACACACTTATGATTTTCTACTTTCTGATTTGCGTTTTCTGCTGCCGTGGAACAGTACCATCAGCTATTGCAGGCTAATCACTTAAAACCATGGACATAGGAAATACGGGATTAGGCATGCCATCAAGTCCAGTGAAACGTGCAAAATCTGGGTAAATAGCACCATAGCACCAAGGGCGGGGGGGAGCCCCTCCTTTTTTCTCGAAATTATTTATTAGGTTAAGGAATAGAAAAAAACGTAGTAATAATGTAATCAAATCAAACATTATTGTTTATTTGCTTAACATTTTTTTTGATTGGAATTCCGGGTACATAAATACCTACCCTCAATTTTCCGGGTAGGTAGTACTACCCACTCTACCCACAATATTGATCGGCCCTGCATGCCATTGCGGGGATGAGTTTTAAGTGCTGTTTGTCAGGAAAGTTTTTCTCGATGTAAAAAATGGGGCTTAGTATTTGTTTTTCGAAAAAACTAATTTGTTTGGATAAAATGGAAAAGTTTCAGCTAACCTAACCTAAAACCTAACCTTAGCCGAAACTTTTCCATTTCAGCTAAACAAATTACTTTTCTTCAACACGTACACGAAACCCACGTCTTTCCAGCGTGTGAAGCGAGCTGTAAAACAACTCGGCAAAAAAACTCCTAACAGGGAAAAAAACTCCAGTTGGAGGTAAAAATAATCGCGACATGGTTTTGTGCACTTTTTGAAGAAAATATCGTATGCAACTAGGGATACAAGAGCTTTTTATCGAGCTCGAAGGCGCCCTCGATCTACTACTCGTTCTGCATATTTCGTGCTCAACAAAAAACGCCTGTATCCCTAGTTGCATACACTGAGAAAAAAAAGTATTTGAATCAAAAAATATTTCTTTAGCTCAAAGAAATATTTTCTTTGTATCTAAAAAACGTAATGATAAAGGCAAAGAAATATTTATTTCATGCTATGAAATATTTTATTAATTTAAAAAAATAATTGTTTGATATAAAGAGTCATTATTTTAATTTGAATAAGTAGAGAGTAAATTCAAAACAGATAATTACTAGGTAAAAGATATATTTATTTGATACTAAGACATATTCTTTGAAGGACGCAAATATTTTCTTAACTTAAAAAAATAACTGTTTGATATAAAAAATCATTACTTTAATTTGAATAAGTATACCGTAAAATGAAACATATAATTATTACACGCAAATTAATATTACTTTGAGTAAATAAAAGTTTTTTTGAAATGAAGATATGGCTCGATGTCTGAAATAGGCATACTGTTAAAGAGAAAATATATTTCTTTGAAATAAAGAAATAATTTTCTTTATGAATAAATATATTTTTGGTTCTAAGATGGAATGTATTGTTTTAGATATAATAAGTAATAAAGTTTACTAAATATTGGCTGATTCAAAGAATGATTGCATTGCCTCTAGGAAATATTCTGCTTATTTGAAGTAGTATTTTTAAATACTCATTTAAAAGATACTACACATTTTACACAAAAATTGTCCTGCTTTTAAGTATTTTGTTTCTTCATTTTTAATTATTCACTATAAATTGTGAGTCGGATGACCAAATTGAAAATATCCTATAGAATAATATTTTCTAAAGGAAGCTTGGTTTATAAAATATTATTGCAAAAAACAATTTTAAATCACACACACCACACACACACACGCGCGCGCGCGTCAGTGAAAAATGTTGATCCTTTTTTTTTGGATGTTAAACATAATGAAAAAAAAGGATCAACAATTTCATGTTAAAAATGTTTTCTGCAACACTTTATAAGAATTTAAAATTTCTTTATGAAATAATATCTTACAGTATATATTTTCAATCTGATGATCAGACTTAGTAATTTTTTAATATATATATACGCACAATACATATGACTTCAAAAAAACGTGATCTTTTCTGAGATATACGGAGTAAATAATATATGCATTTAGAATTATCCATTTCATATATGTTTTGAATACAAGGGAATATTTTCCGGCAGCAAATTGTCGAACCTTGCATTATGTACAATGTATATTTTGAACTAAAAAATCCTTTGTACTGTATGCAAGTGTACAAAAAGATTGAATGAAAACTAAATGTATTTGATCGAATCATGTAAGTAGTTATTTGAAAAATATATTCCTTCATTGTAAGAAAGGTTTCTTTGATTGAAACCGCTTCGTTATATTTACTAAAAAAAAACACTTTTTTCAATTAAATAAATTAATACTTAAGTAAACAAATTACTTAATTGAATCAATAGTACCACATCCACTATGTGAAATAAGTGTATCTTTGATTCAAATAATATTCCCTTCAGTTTTCTGAATATTTCTTTGATTTGAATCGCTCCACTTTATCCATCAAAAGAAACATTTCTTTAAAGTAAAAAAATTAATACTTAAGTGAACATAATACTACATTTGATCAATGAACTGTTTAATTGAAACAAGAGTATCAACTCCACTATATGAAATAAATGTTTTTTTGAATTAAATAATATCTCCTTAAATTTAAAAAATATTTCTTTGAATCAAAGAAACCATAATACTTGATCTAGGCATTAGTCAATTGTTAAATTTACAAAGCATAGTTTTTAATTCAAATTTTCGATAACATCGAAGTAAATAAATATTTCTTTGAGTACAAAAGTTAGACTCAATAAAATTAGGTTCTTCCTCCCAAAGAAATCAATTCTTTGTCTTAATAATCTAAGACTCCGAAATTAGGAAATTATTTCTTTGTATCAAAGAAATAGCGCACAAAGAAATTATTTCTTTGACTCAATGAACAAATTTTTTGACTCTAAACAAAATACAATAAAATCACGTAAATAATTCCTTTGACTGAAAACAATGGACCCAAAGAAATACATTTCTTTGGATCCAAAAAATTTTCTTCTCAGTGTACGATTCCTTGCCAAACGGTACTTAAAACCGTGTATTTCTTTAGGCCTTAAAATCAGAATTAAAAAATAACATTTATGAATTTTAATAACTATTCATTCAAATTATTACCAAATAGTATTTTATTGAATGTTCTTTTGTGAATTTTAATGAATCGTGAATAAAATGGTCGCCAGTGATATTCTTTTCAATAATATTTTACACAATCTAATAGTTGCTTATAGAAATTATTTAGAGCATTAGATAATTGTATTTTATTGAATAGTTTTTCATAAATTTTAATGATTAATAGTTGAAGAATGATTGATGTATTGTAGTTAATGGAACCGTTTTTAATGAATTTGAATAGTTCAATACAATAATAATTCTAATAGTTGATTATTAAAATTGCATCAACTATACTTATAAAAAAGAGCACCTTCAGGTATTTAACTAAAATTTTTAAATTATGTTTTTCATTGATCAATGTTTAAACAAATTTAGACATTCATTTGTAGTCGATAATATTTAAAAATAAGTTGAGATTTAGCAAACGCATTTTCCGTCTAATTCAATCCGTTTGATCCGACAAGATCAAAATGATGGTCATTTCAAGGTCAAATATGTTTATTCTGACAATAATGAATTTTTGACTGCAGATTCTGAAAGAACGCGAAATTTTACGTCTAGATATGTATTCAACTTTTTTTATAACATAACCCCCAAGGTCATTCATTTTATTGTATGGAAGGTTCATACGACAATTGCAAACATAAAAAAATGTGGCTTCACGGGTTATGTTATCAAAAAAGTTGAATACATAGTGAATACATTCTGATAGTGTACCACTATCAGAATTCGACTTTGTCTGATCCAAATCAAATTTTGGTAAAGTATAGTCCTACTAGGTATAACTATAGAGGAAAAAAATTTTTCCCATTGGATTTAAAATTTACTGAGATAGGGGACGGGGAATTTTTGGAACCTTTAATGACAGTCTCAACCCTGTATAATGCAGAGGGCAGTTTAATAAATAATAAATATTCATAATTGATACGGTAAATGAGTTCGAAGATGTTCCGCCGAGCAAGAAGTCCAGTAGTCTCGAGCGCCATCGGCGCGGCGCTTTACTCTTTATTTAATTTCTCGAAAACAAAAAAAAACGGCAATATGAAATTTACAGCATCGAAAGATAAAGACTTAAGCTTTATTAAAAAAGAAAATGAAAAAAAAACATGCCTTTTTTCTGCAAGAATCAAAAATATTTTGATTTTCAAATACATCGGTCAAATTTAAAATTTTTTTAAAAATGGTTATAAACATTTGATAGACCAAGAAAAAAGCTATCAAAAACATGTGGGACAAAATTTTGTATTATATATTCCATCTCCCTATCTCGGTAAATTTTTATCCAATCCAAAAAATCTTTTTCTTCTTAAGTTCTACCTAGTAGAACTATACTTTACCCAAGTTTGAGTTGGATCAGACAAAGTCGATTTCTGAGGGTGGTACACTTGAGGAATAATGCCTCATATCTAGACGCAAAATTTCGCTTTCTTTCAGAATCTGCAGTCAAACATTCATTTTTGTCAGAATAAACATATTTGACCTTAAAACGACCTTCAATTTGACCTTGTCAGATCAAACGGGCATCGGATTTGGATTCAGTGACCCCAAAAATATTTAGGAATAATAATTTGAATCAATTTCATTTTTTTTCAGGATTTGACCTTGAATTGACCTTAAACCTGACCTGATTGAGACAAACGAACATCGGATTCGGATTCAGCGACCGAAAAAACATAAGGATATACAAATCTGGTTCCGGGAACAGGACCTTTTTATTTTTTTGTGTGCCTGTGTTATATTGTTTAAAGGGGAAACACTCAAAATATGTCGTTTCCAAAAGGTCAATTTATTTCCTTTCGGACAACTAAAGAAATCCAGCTGTTGAATTTATTTAGCCAATTAAAGGCTCAAAATAATTCAAGGTAATGGAGTTCTTTGTCCTCAAAATCGAGTAGAATTTGGAGGTTTTACGTCCCTCGTTCAATTCGACTCGACTTTCAGATTCCTTCGGGATAACTTTTCTGACACTTTTGGATTTCCGGAATGTCGTAAAAATTTGATGTCTAAGCTTCCCTTTTCGCGGTTTTTGTCCGGGCCACCCGACAGGAGAGCGGTTACGAAGAAAACTAAGTGAGATGGACACTGACTTTTCCGTATTAATTTTAATAGGAGAGATTTCTATACTCAAGATAGAAGTTCTTCAGACTGTCAAGAACAACTAATTTGCCTTGATTTTATAATGTCCATCATAAGTATGCTATCAGTCGATTTGGTGGGAAATTTGTGAGAAGTCAGGAATTTTTGATTGGCTATAAGATTTGGGGTGATTTGCAAGACCAAAAGAATTTTGGTGCTAGCACTTTCGTCTATATTATGCAATTTTGACAAGTGGATCGAGGACAAGTATTTCATGATCGGTAGCTTCTGAATTGCATCTGGAAATGATTCTCTTTGTTGTGCAAATGAATTGGAATTTCTCGAAATTTTAATGTAATATAGTTGGAGGAACATTTTGCAATGTTCATTGGTAATCGTTTTTTAGAACGATTTCATAATTCTATTTTTCAACTCAATTTGATTCGATTGTATATTAAATAGAATATAATTTGCCAATGTATTATTATTTTAATAGAATCTTGAAGAGAAAAATGCGGAAGGACGAATTTGTTACAGAAGGTCGGGTGAGAGAGGCGGAGTGTCTGATAACGCACCTCCGAGCAGCCATTATATATCTAAGTACTATTGCTTAGCATGAGTGATCTATTAGTTGAAGCTATAAACCCATGTTTCTTTATATTTCTATTCTTTCTTTTCATTCCATACTATTAATATTAATAATTTATAATTATAATTCTATTTATTCGTATCTGGAAATTCAGTTTATGCTTCGAGGCTTGCTCAGTTATTTATCTCCGAGGTTAGCAGCTCGGGTTACCGTTGCCAGTGACCTCAGAAAATATTCTTGATATACTTAATTCATTTATTTAGGTCGCTTGCGAAAATTATTGAAGCAATCTTGTTAATGTTAAATTCTTTTAAAAATTATTATAAAAATGAATATTTTCGTAGGGCTGGTACGTAACAGTTTTAAATACTATTCCGTTCGAGATCCACATTCTTATACTTTTTACAATTACAATTTCAACAACTTGTTACATCTAATTGTAACGAAATAGAACAACTCCTACTTTATTATACCCTAAGTTTCTCGTTTTGATTAACCCTCACAAGAAGGTTAATTTGGGGTAAGGATAGTCAACAGTTTAACTAAGATGAATAAAACACAGAATTTAACCTTAATATAATGAGTTTATTTAAACATGGAAAGATTTGTTGTAAATAAATGTTACAAACAACAGAGATTTGTCATAAGTAAATTTTTACAAACAATAGACATTGGTTATAAGTAAACGTTCAAAGAACAACAGACATTTTTCATAAATATTACAATTAAACAGGCACTTGTCAGAGGTAAGTGTCACAATCGAATAGACATTTGTCAGAGGTTAATGATGATTGACAAGATAAAGTAAACAGATGGAGATTCTTGGATATAGTTATTGAGTATAGTCTGTAGTGGGGGAAGCTTCCCACTACAGCCTATACTCATGCCCCTAACCCCCCATGGTGGCTCTCTAACGGAGGTTGTACTGTAATCAAGAACAAAACTTGCAATTTCATTCGAACCCTTTTTCCATACTGTTTCATCCCAAATATAACAAAAACCCTCGTGTCGTGAACAATCGTAAATGGTGAAGTCATACAGAGCAAACTACCGCGTGTAATAAAAAGCTGAAATCTTACCACGATGAACAATTTGCATATCAAAAAACGAAACGCAGGAAGTTAGGTCTTTTTCGGCTTCTTTTTTGTCATCATCCTTGCATTTTCGAGGCAAATCCTTCATTTTCAGATGCAGTTCGTAAGCAGAATTCCGTTCAATTTCCTCTTCTTCACTCAGGTTTTTCCAGGAAAAGCAAAAATCGCATTGGTCTTTCTTTAGTTTAAAAAATGATAAATTGATATCATTGTTGAATAGGTCCTTGTATTGCCGTTTCGTCGCGGGGATTTCCGTTGATTTCTCTGATTGCATTTTTTGTTTTTACCTCGAGTGTCGGCTGAAGCAGGTCCTCGGTCGCCTTGTTTTTTAAGCGCCTTTGTCAGCCACATGTCTTTGAAATTCAAAGTGTTGAAAAACATCTTTTTACAAACTTTTTGTTGATTTTCATTGACACGAAGACTGTACAAATGAGATTCCTTCCGTTTTGATTCCCATTTTGTTGTTTTGACCTTGACACGTATAACCTCCACGCGTTTCAGCAGGTAATCCCACTTTTTTGAATGCGTATCCATTGACCAAAATTCCGCGAATATGCTAGCTCGATCGTCTTCGGTGATCTTCGTTTTGCACTTTTTGCTTCATGCTTCACCGCAACCTGGTTGCAATTTGCGCGCTGGCACTCGGGTTTCGGTTCTGGAGATGTATGCTTGTCATGATTGCCTGGCTTTTTCTACTTAATTTTTCTTCCAACTCTCAAAATTTTTGGACCGTTTTCTTTATTTTTTTTGTCTAAATTTGCACCGATAACTGTTTCAAAATAGTATATTTCGTTTCAAGTACAAAAAAATATGCAAGTTTCATTAAATTTTCAGACAATGTTCCCAAATTATAATTATTAATTTTTATTATTATACTTACTATCATCGATTTCTATTTGATATATTAATACGAAATATTTGATATATTTTTTGACAGAAAAAAAGGAACTCTGATGAAAATAATGCTATAGCGTTAATTTCACACAAGTCATGTGCACCAGTTACTACAGTAGAGAACGGAAATCGGTATCGAAATTCAAATCTCCTGATTTTTCTATTATGTTTTTAAAAGTGTAAGAAATTGAAGAAAAAAATTAGGCATATTCTTAATAATATTCTTAATGAAGTAAGCGGAATTCTTACTTGAAGAGTATTTTCTATGAATATTATTTAGTAATATTAGACTAGGCAAACACACAACCGTAATTTACTTTATCCTCCTAACTGTCCACCTCTCTCTCCGCTTATCTTACCTACCGTTGAGGGTAAGACAGGTAACATCGATTATTGTAATCCGTCATAAATCATCTGTGTGTCTAGTCTAAGAACCAAATTCCCTTATTTTATGATAATTGTGACACACAATTACACTGTGATTACAGGAATAAGAGAGTAACGTCGAAAAATTTTTTTTCCGTCAACGTTCTACCCGCTCTACATTCACCTCAATTCAAACGTCTCATTCAGTTACACTTGTTTCCTTAGATTCTCACGCTCTTTCACATACAAATTCCGTTACACTAACACAAGCAATTTATTTAATTTTTCTATTTAAAAAAAACAAATAATTTGTGTTAGTTAAGGTGCTTTTTTACGCCTCCCCTAGAACGCCGCCCATGCACTGTGCCACTGTGCGTAGGCGCGCTGATTTTTACATTGGCGGCGAACGTCAAACTCGTAAGAATCACCAACTTCCCGCACTTTTATCGCAATGTACTATTCTGCTAATTAGTGTGCCAGGCCCTTATCAGGCCCATGTTTAAATTTCTGCACGGGCGAGGATGTGCATGCGTCGCACATGGTATGATTGGTTGATAGTTTGCTTTTGAATGGTTGCATCTAATCGATTTTCTGAGCAAAACTTTTTTATAAGTAAAAAGTATACGTTATTAGAGTAATGTATTATAAATATAGTAAATAAGAAAAGTATATATTTTTTCTCAGAATAGTGGTTTAATTATTTTGTTCAAAATTAATTAATTTTTCTCTAAAGGATAATTCCGGAAGTGATAAATTCATTCTTCATAATAAACAAAAACATTTTTTAACATTTTAAATACGTCTCGAGAGCACTATTTTCAAAATTTAAAATATTCACTTATGTAGCATTCAGATTGAAGAATAAACTCCAACTGTGTGCTAGAAAATAAAATTATTTTAAAAGTATTTAAAATTACATAAAATAACATAACAACACATGATATTATAGCCTTATTATAATAATACTTTTCTTAGTAAACTTCTTTTATATATTTTTTTGGTTGTTGCAATTTCAATCCTTGATCCATAGCTTGAATGAACGCTGTTACGTTCGGAGGCAAATATAAAATTTCGAAGTTTTCATTTATTGTATTTGTTCATTCAAACTTGAATGGGATGTCTCATTATCCAGAATTAAAGCTACCTTTCCCGTGGTTCTAGAAGTTCTTTGGCGTTCTAAGACCCGGGGAATAAACTCATCCTTGAACCTAAAAAAAATTTATCTTTGTTTTATGATCTTTAAAATAGTTTATATAATTGATAAAAAAGCTACATGGTTAAGTATTAAAAAAATTGAATTTTGCACATGTAATTAAGGGTGTTGGAGCATTTTCAAAACAATTAAAATTGATGTAGAGTCACTCAAATCCGCCATTTTGTCCACATCTTTTCAATACGCGATATTTGACGCTACAAAAATAATGTGTTCGAAGTGTCGTTTAGTTAGAGATGTTTTTTCGATTGCACGACAGGGTTTATCTCTTTGTTTCTTGAAAAAACAAATTTGTTCGTTGTTGTAGAGACGCGGGTGAGAGGGGTGCGGGTGAGCAGTACTTACATTTTGCCGAGTCCCTATTCAAGATAAAGAGGCACAAAACTTCACTCGAAGGGTGCTTCACTCACTGAGAACAATTTTGCGAGAATTCTCAGTAAAAAAAGGATTGATATGGATTGGGGCGCATTAACATTTTTAACTACGGTGAATGCGTGCGAATCCCGTTTTTGACCTGTTTATAGGTTCTCACGAATTAGGACGCATACGGACGCATTGACCAAAAGTTGAAGCGTTTGCGCGCCAATGACTTCCGTCGATTTCAAATCGTACGCATTCAAACGAAATAGGAGAAACATACATATAAGTTCGTGCTGATGCATTGAATAGAATTCGCTGTTTTCAAAATTGTACGCTGTATTTGTACGCATAGAAAGATTCAAAATTGAAACCTGCCTTTTCGCATTTAGACTTATTGACACATTGCTCCAATGCGTCATTGGAAGAAAACAGGATTCCTGGAGTGTCTCAGTTTTTTCAATTCATGCGTATGAATTCTTTTTTGTTACTAAACCTTAAGAAAATCGTGTAAAAAGTAAGTTTCATAAATCGCGTATAAGTTACTGGACCTGTCAGCTATTTTGTTTGCAGTAATCGTCACTTGGCGTCGCTGTGAAACAGCTGACAGGTCTAGTAACTTATATGCGATTTATGAAACTTATTTTTTTAAACGATTTTCGTAAGTACTCGGGTATTGCAGTGCATAATAAGACTCGAAAAATTTTTCTGAGTGAGTGAGGCATCCTTCAAGTGAAGTTTTGTGCCTCTTAGCATAATGTAAGTACTGCTCACCCGCACCCCCCTCACACGCTTCTCAATACTTGTAAAAATTCCCGTTTTAGCCAAACAAGTTTGTTTCTTCAAGAAACAAAGAGATAGCCCCGGTCGTGCAATCGAAAAAACATCTGGCTAAACGACATTTCGAATACATTATTTTTGCGGCCTCAAACATCTCGTATTGAAAATATGTGAAAAAAATGGCGGATTTTAAGGCATTCCACAAATTTCGATATTTTTCTGTGTTTTTTTTACATTTTTACCTCCAATAATTCAACAGGCTTAAGGGCATGTGTTACTTACCATATGAGCAAGTTTTTATACCCGGTTTTTTTCCTACAATTTTTAAGTTTTCGAAAAAATTGTAGAAAAAAAACCGGGTTTAAAAACTTGCTCATATGGTAAGTAACACATGCCCTTAAGTGTGAAATGTAAATTACCATAGCATGAATATACATTTTTCCATCCATGCACTGTTCTGGTGTGTGTAGGTAACACCGAGACTATGCAAGTTTTTTAAGCGTTCATTTCTTGCCGTTTTGGATATTATATTACTCAGACATAGTGGAGTCTGAGATTTTCCAATTGTCAACAGTGGAATTCGTTGACTTCCAGTGACATTGGCACAGAATAACGCTGTCACACGATCTTTGCATTCTTTTCTTTCTTGAACTTCCAATTCGGAATTCAGTCATCAATGATCGCCATAAAATTCTGGATTCGTCTGCGTTTTAAATATTGTCGGAATTAAAATTTTCAGATTCGATTTTTTCCTTCAAAATTTCCGAAAATTCTGCAGCAGCTAAAGGATCGTTAGATAATTTCGCCCCTTTCATACGAATATTTCAAAAACGGTGGCGTTCCTTAAATGTACCGAGCCAACCATCGCTTGCCTGAAAAAAAACTCATTTTTAAATTATACACATACATTTTTTCTACAAAATATTTGACTGTTTTAAGATTAGATTGCTGTTATCAATTTTAACATAAATAAAATCGACCATAAAAAAATTGTCAGAGAAAAATATATCCAATAGATAATTTTTTATTGCAGTTTCTATGAGTTGGGTGGTCGACATCTCAGTTTGAGATGTCGGCGTTTTACTCCGCGAATAAGGGGTTGCAAGTAACGGATAAAAAAAGTACAAATTTTGGTATTACACATAAAAATATACCTTACTTACTTTAAACGTTGGAGAATTGTTGTTAATTTTGATCCCTTTTAATAGGTTTCTTCTTAATTTTATAATCGTGAAGGTAAAGTCACTGAATTAAATTATTTTTAAAACAAAGAACATTTTATTATAAAAAAACTTCCCAATTTTACTCTTGGTTTTAGTTTTATTTAATTTGAGACAAGAAAGTATTATAGAGTTGAAATCAGTAAGTAGTCTGAAATTATAAACGAAGTGGTGTGGTACCCGCTCTTAACGCTTCTGACTATAATGAGTCGAAATATCAAACTCACACCAATGTCTTACTAATAAGTTTCTTCAAACATTGGTCACCCATGCATACAAAACACATAGAACTCCTTAATCATATGTGACACGCACATTTAAAATCCTTTTAAACGTATTCTTAATATTAACGCCTGCATTGTGCTGTTAAAACAACACAACAACGAATAAAACTCGTACAATTATAATTAGCCAACAAGGTGACAATAATTTCTATATTTATTTTTAAGGTTGAATATAAATGCATACCCGTTCAAATATTAAGATCCCGTGGGGCGCCGTCAGGTAATGCTATATTGAAAAAATTTGACGGGCCCACATGGTGAAAATTTCAGTGCGTTACTGGCGTAGAATTAGTGGTATGTGTGTATATGCAAAGTCACCACTGGTATGCCAGCGGCAGACTCATAGATCTGGCAACGACGCAATTCGAATTTTGAAATTTGAATAGCTTGATGTTAACGAATTTTTTGTTAAAAAGGTTAGAAGTTTAAAAAATGTCAGGTCAGTCTTGCCAGATCGCGATACGGTTACGTTTATCCATTTAAAAATTACTAAAATTTCAATGTATTTTATTAGATTATTTATTAAACTACGTCGTGAATAAAGTTCATTTTTTTTAATTTGTCCTTTGAAGCTGCACAAATACTGATATTTTTTTAAATTCTCTACCAGAGCATTTAATTACTAAAAATGAAAATGTGGAGATTGCCTATGCATTCCTCATGAATTACATGTTAAAGTAGTCAACTTTAACACTAATTATCTCCACAACGGTAAGATCAAGAAATTGGAAATTAATTTAGCATATAAATCATCATTCTATTTAAATATAGCTCCATTTTTAAAAAATTCTACCAGAGATCGATCGTATTCTCAAGCGCCGTTTTGATTCGAACAGTTCAAATCTTCTGCCATATAAGTTTTAATAATACGATCCAATTGCCATCAGCCGATGGAAGAGAATCATCTTTTATAAGTACCATAGAACCTATTTCAAGATTTTTATAAGTTTTCTGCCACTTATAACGTTGCTGTAAGGAGTGTAAGTATTCCACGTTCCACCCAGAGTGGGAGGTGAGATCACTCGACATAGAAAGGAGGGTACAGCGTTTTCTAGGGTTCGTTTTGGGACCGCTTATGGCGCTACTGAATATTGTAACGATTCCTCCTTGTATATTGGCTGGTCCTTGTAGATTGAGTGGATTTCTTATAGTAGACCTTATGCCATCACAGGAGTGATGCGCCATGGAAATTGGAGGAAACAAATATGGCGTAAAAAGGACAGTGTCGCTTCTACCAATGCCTGGATGAACTAATCGTTGAGCGGGCCATTTAAAACTAAATAATTTAACTTAATATTAGTAATGTTGGTATAAATAAATAATACCGTTTATGTCTGTTATTACATACAATAAAAGTATGTAATAACAACACAAAATGGTACTATTAATTCATAACAATAACTTTAGTAAACATCGCAGATTATAATATTAATACGAATAATAAATCCTAATATTAATTATATTAGAGCAATAAGTAGTGTGAGTAAGAATAATAAACATCATTAGTTAGTGAATAAACGCAATATTTATTGAAAAAAGAATTTCTTTTATAATTTGTTTACAATACTAGTAAGAAACATCATTTTTTAACGAAGATTTTCTTAAAAATTTAACTGGTTGAAAAACTATTAAGAAGGTTAAGAACAATTTTAGTATGAAACATAAATATTCATATTAAGAACAACGTATAAATAATAGGTTGTCGCAATAAATAATAATTTCGCAAGGATTATATTTTGTTTTTGAGCTAGCAAACAACTTTTAACTTTTGGAACAAACAACAATATTAAGAACAATATAATAATAGATCATCGTATTCTTTTTCAATTATCAGTCTTACTTTTCTCAGACTGTAATAGATTCTCATCAGTCTTTCGTTTTCTCGACTTGGAAGGTCTGTTACTTATATTACTTTGTAAAAATACCTTCATTTTATTATCATGACCGACTGTCACAACTCTCTTTGTTTTTTTTTCTTTGGTATAGTCATTGATTAAATACCTAACAGCTTTTCGAATAAGGATCTTTTCGGGAGCATGCTCATTGCAAAACTGAAAGTTTTGAGTATTATTTTTAGTAATATAAGATATAAAAATATCTTCTAAGGGATATTGATATCCCTTTTAATCAAGAAAAGACTTAAGCGAATCTTTAATATTGCCTATAAGAATATTAACATTAGCATTAGGATGTTTAACAGAAAAATCGTTATCACAGTCAGTTGCAAGGAGATCGCCCATTGTTATTTCATCGGAAAAAATGTTACTTCTACAAGAATTGCAATCAGGTAATTTAAGATCGGCTAATAAAAAGCTTGATAAATCCGCGAGTTCTAGATCGGAATTTGTTTCAACAACGTCTAATAAATTTTCTGTCAAGTCTTGATCACATAATATATCATCAACAGTGTCATCCTTGGATTTAGAATTATCATCACGTATTGTATCGCATTCTATGAAATTTCTTAATGAGTCTAAAGGTGTGCAGACGTCGTCTTCACAATTCCCTCGGCTTTCTGGTAAAGTTAAGTTATTAATAATGATCGACTCATCTTTAGAAGTCAAAATATTTGTAACATCTTCTAATAAGGATGGTATACTTTCAAAAGGATTGCAACCAGCAAATTCGGATTCGTCAGGAACAGTAGCATAGGAGTGTTCGTTTAATAATTCTAGTATATTGTTAGTGTCTGAATTCGAAACGCTTTTAATCTCATTTGTACTTGCACTATTAATAGTGGTAACTTCGACCTCAGAAGATGCTATAATATTGCTCTCAGTGGGAAAAATGAATTCCGAAAGAGTATTATTTACACAATAGGACTCCGCGTTATTTTCAAGAAATGTTTGATCTGAAAGAAGTAACGACTTGACTGATTCTACATTCTTTATTAACGGAACTACGTTATACGCCAACCTTTTTGTATCCGTACTTTTATACTGTGAATCAATGAAATGATCATCACAAATGTACATGTGATCAACATTAATGTCATCGTTTAAATTACAGACTTGTTTCCATTGTTTTCTCAAATTTTTATTACGAGGGAATTTGTGAAAACGTTTATTCTTAAATAATTTATTATTTACCGGGTGAAAATATCTATTCCGGCAATCTGGAAATTTACATGAATACCGAAATATACCAATTGACGATTCCATTTTAAAAGAAAAAAAAGTACTCAGTACAGTCGAATTTACGTGGATCCTGAAAAGATCCTTTTTTTAAAACCTAACAGTTAAACGCGTTGCTCGCCATTTAAATGTATGCCCTCTTTAAAGCTAGAAAGCTAGATACAAAAACGTTTCTCGTTTTAAATTATTATAATAAAATCAGCTAATTTTACCAGTAGTAGAGCTAACAGACCGTTATTTTTTCAACTGGGTTGTCATCGTCTCTCCAATCCAGAGAATGTTCAAAGGAATAAAATTGCGGAGAACTCATCCTGATTACGATGTAACCGATGTAAGCTGCGAGGAATTCAAATATTTTCGCAGTAATTCCATCATAATACACCAGTATTTAAACCAACATCACAATTTCAAGAATTATAAGTGTTTGACGTCCTAAAAATACTCCGTCGCCCCAGACACTAGAAACAATTGATACTAATTAGTAAAAGCTCATTCTTAATCAGTATAAATTATTTATATTTACCTAAATATGACATTCTTCAACCAAAAAGGATACGTTCTTAAGAAAATAGATTTAGGAAAACATAGTATGCATCTTCAGAAAAGTAACTCCACTGGAATGTCAGAAGAGGATATTCTATAGAAATATTAAATTATATTTCAATAATTCAAATAATGTACTTACCTATTTGTATCAGCAAATACACGGTGTCCCATTTTAATCTATCACCCCCAATATCTTCTAAAATACATTATCTACGAAAAAATGGTTTAGACAAAGGTTGACCAGGACGGAGGGGGATAGAGGACTGTACCATAAATTTTGAACTTGAGGTCAATTTTCAAGGTCAAATGAAGGTCAAGACACTTTTTTTAAATGAGAACCCCTATTTTTGACTGCGGACTTGAAAAGATTGGGAAATTTCATTCCCAAAATGCTTTAAAGAAAAATTGTTTTTGTGACCTTGGAAAGGTAGAAAATGAAGGTCAAATGTTTGAGAAACGACTAGGTGCACATTTTCTTGATTTTCTTGGATTTTCGTGGTAAAAAAACGTTCAAGATGCTTCAGAAAAATCGATGAAATGTTAAGGGGTACATAAACTTGACCGTGATGATCTTATAGGTCAATTTCCAAGATCACTTGAAGGTCAACAAGATTTTTCTTAGGCTGTAAAACTTGTTTTTGACTGCAGATAAGTCTGCGGATTAAATAAGAGCAAGAAATTTGGTGTAAGAAAAATTATTGCTTGGATAAATTTTTTTTGTAGACTTCAGGCTAAGGGTCCTTATTAAAACAACCCCTTAAACACGCTCTAGCAGTAACAATAAGATGTAAAGACTCTGAATATTTTTCGATGTACACCTTGAGGAAAATTATCATTTTTCGAAAATATCGAACTCTGTGCCCGGATGAATTTTTTATTTTGACTTCAGGCTGTGGGTTCTTATCAAAACAACCCTCTAAACACACCCTGACAGTACGAATCATTTCTGATCAGATGTAAAGACTCTGTGAATATTTTTCGATGTACTTTCAGAGTGTGTTTAGGGGGTTGTTTTGATAAGAACCCATAGCCTATAGTCGATACAAAAAATTCATCCGGGCACAGAGTTCGATATTTACAAAAAATGATAATTTTCCTCAAGAAGAACATCGAAAAATATTCACAGAGTCTTTACATCTTATCAGAAATGATTGGTACTGTCAGAGTGGGTTTAGGGGGTTGTTTTGATAAGAACCCACAGCCTGAAGTCGAAATAAAAAATTCATCCGGGCCCAGAGTTCGATATTTCCGAGAAATGATCATTTTCCTCAAGGAGTACATCGAAAAATATTCACAGAGTCTTTACATCTCATCAGAAATGATTTTTACTGTCAAGGAGTGTTTAGGAGGTTGTTTTGATAAGAACCCACAGCCTGAAGTCGAAATAAAAAATTCATCCGGGCACAGAGTTCGATATTTTGGAAAAATGATCATTTTCCCCAAAGGAGAAGATCGAAAAATATTCACAGAGCCTTTACATCTTATCAGAAATGATTGGTACTGTCAGGGTGTGTTCGCGGGATTGTTTTGATAAGAACCCACAGCCTGAAGTCGAAATAAAAAATTCATCCGGGCACAGAGTTCGATATTTTGGAAAAATGATCATTTTCCCTAAAGAAGAAGATCGAAAAATATTCACAGAGCCTTTACATCTTATCAGAAATGATTGGTACTGTCAGAGTGTGTTTAGGGGGTTGTTTTGATAAGAACCCATAGCCTGAAGTCGATATAAAAAATTCATCCAAGCAATAATTTTTCTTACACCAAATTTCTTGCTCTTATTTAATCCGCAGTCTTATCTGCAGCCAAAAAAAAGTTTTACAGCCTAAGAAAAATCTTGTTGACCTTCAAGTGATCTTGGAAATTGACCTGTAAGGTCATGACGGTCAAGTTTATGTACCCCTTAACATTCCATCGATTTTTCTGAAGCATCTTGAACGTTTTTTTACCACGAAAATCAAAGAAAATCAAGAAAATGTGCATCTAGTCGTTTCTCAAACATTTGACCTTCATTTTCTACCTTTCCAAGGTCACAAAAACAATTTTTCTTTGAAGCACTTTGGGAATGAAATTTCCCGATCTTTTCAAATTCGCAGTCAAAAATAGGGGTTCTCATTTAAAAAAGTGTCTTTACCATCATTTGACCTTGAAAATTGACCTCAAGGTCAAAATTTATGGTACAGTCCTCTGTCCCCCTCCGTCCAGGTCAACCTTTGTCTAAACCATTTTTTCGTAGATAACGTATTTTAGAAGATATTGGGGGTGATAGATTAAAATGGGACACCGTGTATACTTATATTTAATGAAAACATCAAAACGTTGTAATTACGAAAAAATATACCGGCATATTCCGCATGTTTTTGTTTTGACAGGGCAAGCAACCTGGCGGTTTTCATATTCACTACACCTTTAAACTTCTTACACTTAAAATCCCTAAAAAGTATCCTAGATTTGCCTGGGCACTAGATTTGCCGTCGTCTGCTATTTATACCAGAAGTTCCATTGCTCGCTTCACTCCCGTGGCTAGAATCGTGGGAGTGGGACGGTTCCTGAGGGAGGCAAGTAAATACGTAATCGATTCAGTAATAAATAACAAAGTTTATTCAACCAAAGTAGATGAATGGAAATAATATAAGTCCACGGCTGCGGAAAGACTCGACACAATACTAAATCTGTTGGTAGTAAAGGCTCAATATAAACTAAGATGAGTTCATCGCAATCCGTGAGCACGATAAAATATCTTCAAGTTCAAACTTAAATGTTTGAAATTTAAACAAAATGAATCTCAGAGCCAAACCGAATTTACATAAGTCCGTACGCGGTCCTATGAAGAAAAAACCCTCTCCTGGCCCTGACTGAGCTACATTGAAATGGTTAAAGAACCTTTATACTCTATAAAATCCTACTTGTTCAGCCACGCGCAACTGTTACCCTTACAAAAGAGAGAAACGCAACTTTAAATTAAATAGATACCGCGATTCGCGCAAACTAACTCGAATTATCACGAACCGTGCGAAAATAAAACTAAACCTCCGATCTGCAACGAAACTAACAGCGATACTTTAAATTTTCCCCTAGTTCTGGTAATTTCCAATAGCGCACAAATATAAGTCAGTCTTATGACGTCTTCGTCAAGTTACGGTCATTTTACCGTAAAGTTACCGCTTACCGAGAAGTTTCCCGGTGAGAACACTATGCTTGTTGAGATGGTCGTGCTATGACGTCACGCCGTAAAGTTTGTTATACGCGCCATTCGCGAAATAAACCAAAAAATGAAAGATTTTCCATTTCTAGAAAATACTTTCATTTATACGACACTTCATTGGAATTTCCTCAAAACTAAGATTCTGGAAGACGAGTCCTGACTTCAAGCAACAGATCAATATAAAAAAAGGGGTCTTCTAACCCAAACATATGGGTACCAGAGCTAGAATTAAGACCTCGACATGCTTGCAGGATTAGCTAGCCAAAAACTTTCCTATCACAAAAAATCTTCTGGAATCTCTTAGAAGTTATGAAGGAAAATATCCTGCAAGCAGCAGAGCAACAAAAAAAAAGGGTCTTCTCACCCGAACACATGGGAACCAGAGACATCGGTATGTTTGCAGGATCAGCTAGCCAAAAATTTTCCCATCATAAAAAACTTCTAGAATCTTCTAGAAAATATGAAAGAGAAGGGAATACCCCTTCCATGAAACCTTCATGGGGGTAGAATTCCTATAAAAGGACACGTTTTCCGAGTTTTGAGTCAGTCGCAAATCGGGGCTCACGAGTCACAAATTGGGGCTCGCAAGTCGCGAGACAGTTACGCCTTCAACGAGAAAGCTCTCTCCGATAAGTGCCCACCTTCGCCTCGAATTGTAAGCAGAAAATTAAAGGATTGAAACCAAAGAAGAAGTTTTTAAATCTGCGGTAAGTCCTTTTCGGGAACACTCTCCCGGTTCCTATTCCTTCTTATATCCTGCAAAATTCTACGGAAACTACCTCCCGTAAGGTACCTAAACCCTCTACGGGAACTCTCTCCCGTATCCCTCTCTGATATCCTGCGGGAACTCCCTCCCATAACACTTCTAAAACTCCTACGGGAACTCTCTCCCGTATCCTTCTCTGATATCCTGCGGGAACTCCCTCCCGTAACGCTCCTAAAACTTCTACGGGAACTCTTTCCCGTAACGTGCCTAAAACCTCCTACGGGAACTCTCTCCCGTAAAGTTCTCCGATACCCTACGGGAACTCCCTCCCGTAAAATCCCAAAACTCTCTACGGGAACTCCCTCCCGTAACACCCTTATATTCCAACGGGAACTCCCTCCCGAAACGTTCCTAAACTTTTTTCGGGAATATTCTCCCGTAACAATTAACAAAATGTTCCCCATACACAAATAGAAAGGACAACTCCCAGCGAAGCGACTTTAACAAGTTATATACATAGCGAAAGTTCCCGGTAAGCAGCCCCTCCGTATAACAACCGTCCTTCTCCACTCTGCTAAGTTGCCTCAACCTGGTACAGCGTACGAAGGAACTTAGCCTATCACTGAGCGCGACGATGCTGATTATACCCTGGTGATGCGGCGATTTTGTAAGTTCCCCCAGCCTGGTACAGCGTGGGAAGGAACCTGACAAAGATGGCGACTGTATATACGGATTCGTAGAATTTGTCAAGTCCCCACCGCCTGGTACAGCGTACGAAGGAACTTGACAAATATGGTCACGTTATAACGAGAATATGGCGGAAAGAGCAAAGTATAGCCTAGGAAACTCCAGCCTGGTACAGCGTTCGAAGTTTCCTAGGTGTTATACTACATAGTAGTTGCTTTGTAGCGCCGAAGTGGAAAACGCAGAGAAGATCCTGGATAGGCTGCTTGGCTCAGAAGACGATCTGAAACTCTGCTTGGCTCTCGTAGTGGCCTCTGGTGACGTCAGATGGCGAAATGGTCCGTGAAGATCTCAGGTACCTGGCTATTGCTAGCCAGCAAAATAGAGTCACTTAAGAGCGCTGGGCCATGCCCAGCACGACCTCTGAGGCGATTCGTGAACGAATGACGGCTGGGATCGAACGCTCGTCTTTTAATCTCTCGTAAAACTAAATCGTTCGCGAGAAGACGGGGTTCTGCGCGCCTAGCGCAATCCGGCCGAATCACTTTGCGATCGATATTTCGATCGCTCTCTAGTATGCCGATAATCGTAGCTCAGGTAGTCTACGCTCAGGCGCTTTATCTTCGCTCTATGGTTTTTAGTAATCAGAGTTATGGTTGCCTACATACAGGCGTATTTATGTGTAACGGTAGGCCATACCGTTACAATATAGGGGGCCAGTTTCTTATTAGTCACGAAAAGGAGAGACTATATTCAAATGGATTTCCCGAGCACGAATTTTCCATTTATATTTTTAAAGCATTTTTATCTCCACATGTTTACACGGAACAGCAATCAAATATCTCACAATTTGTATCAGTAAAAGGTTAAAAACATTCAAAACAAACGCGGGAAGCCCACTGTCAAATAATGTCATTGAATACTTTACATAACTTTACATAGATCTACAAAAGACCTCTGGCCTGGTTCTTTTCGTAATGCCACGGAATTCGTGCCAACTATATAAAAACTCATCACAGAAATATTACTCCCATCATGTCAAGTGTTCTCACCTTCCCACCCTGGTTCCACCTACGCCAAAACATGTCGGTCATTTCGGATATACGTTGTACAATTTGCCACCGAGTTAATCTATTTTCTGGGACTAATTCGACAGAGGGTTCTGGAGAATTAGTAAGAGGAGCTGCTATCAAAAAATGACCGTAAGATAAGATAAATCGTCGGGTTCGTTAGAATGTGGACCAATAGGGCGGGAATTCAAACACGCCTCAATTTTAGTGAGAGTAGTAGTAAATTCTTCGAAGGTCAGAGTGTGAGCCCCTACCCATCTTGTAACATGGCTGTTAATTCGGTTGCCTACATACAGGCTGAGGGGTGGGACCCGAACCGGCGAGCAGCAGTGCTGCGAATCGTCGTTCGGTTACCTTGCTCTCTTTCTCTCCGAGTCTCAGCTGATGAGCATCGCACGAGCTGTTAAACTGTTTCACTTACGAATAGATCCGACAAGTTGTACTTTTCATTTTTGGGCCGGAGCCTCTACGATAAATTAATTTACTTTTTTTTGTTAATTGGGTTACTTAATTTCAACCTCTCCCACGGCAGTTCCAGTTCCCCTTTCCTCCCCTTTAGTGAATAATCAAACAAAGATTATACCTGGCGCCCAACGTAATAACCCACAATTCTTAAAAACTGCCCGAACGAGAAAAAATTGGCAAAAGATTTAAATTGGAAAACCATTGTTGGAGAGAAGTTTAAAGTGACAGGGTTTCTGAAGTTTGATTTCCAGAAACCCAAAAGGGGTAAGAATTTTGTGAAGTGAACTCTAGGAAAAATAGTGAGAACCGTAAAAGGATTATAGTTTCGCGTTGCTCGAGTAGGAAAACGAGAATTCGAAACAAGAAAATCGGAAAAGTGATAGAAAATCGCGGTGAAAAAAGTGCAAAGTGTTAGTCAATTAAAAGTTGCGAAATTAGCATCGGATACTAAAAATCGGTGACAGATAGATCTGGAAGGTGACCGCGAAACGCTTTTGAAAGGGTCAAAGCGGGTGATTTCGAATACATGAGTGTCGAAATAATATTCGAGAAGAAAATTTAATAAAATTTTGCCTACGGATGGCAAATAAAATTCAATCGGTCATTACATAATCGAGAGTCTAGTTTAGCATGGCATCAGGGGGAATGGTTCTTAGGTCCGGTAAGGGGAAAAACAAGATGGCGGAAACTAAGAATAGGGAAACGGAGCAAGTGACAGGTGAGGAGCTCGAGAAATTAGCGGGGGAAGTTGAGAGGTTAGAAACACCAACAAATTTAGAAATTTCTCTAGCGAATAAAGGACTTAATTCGCGAGGTAGGGGATTTTTGCGCAATAAAACTTCGGGAGTAGGTCATCGATTTCCTCTCAACGAAGAGGACCTGTCACTTGGAGTGTTGAGAGGTAGGGGGGAGGAGTTCGCTAGTACAAAAAGATTAACACTCGATTGGAAGTGTACTGGACTCGCAGACTAACGAAATTAGAGAATAAGGAGCAATACCTAAAACTCTAATACTATCAAAAACCCAAACTCTGACAAATAATCAGAGACCGCTCATGAGAGACTCTTACAGACCGAGACAAGAAAGGAGCCAGGACTGTAACCGAACAAAAGACTCCGTAATGGATAATATCGAAAAAATTTATTCTCGAATAAAAAGTAAAAACAATTTAACCCGCGAAGACTTAGACGAAATACGAGTAGCGAAAGACGCGATAAATTATTATCTTAAGAAATTAAAAAGTGAAATGGAGCATTATTCCTCAAGTGTACCACCCTCAGAAATGAACTTTGTCTTAGCGAACTCAAACTTGGGTAAAGTATAGTCCTACTATGTACAACTTTAGAGGAAAAAAATTTTTTCGATTGGATAAAAATTTACCGAGATAGGGGAGGGGGAATTTATCGAACTTTTTCGATTTTGTGCGGTTTTGTGCTATTTCGAAGGTGTTAAGCTCCTTTCCTATGGAATATTCAAAATTTTGTCCCACATGTTTTTGATAGCTTTTTTCCTGGTCTATCAAATGGTTATAACCATGTTTAAAAAAATTGAAAATTTGACCGATCGTTTTGAAAATCAAAATAGTTTTGACTTTTGCAGATACAAGGCATGTTTTTTTTCCTTTTTTTTTAAATAAAGCTTAAGTCTTTATCTTTTGATGCTGTAAATTTCATCTTGCCGTTTTTTGTTGTTTTCGAGAAATTAAATAAGGAGTAAAACGCCGCGCCGACGGCGCTCGAGACTACTGGACTTCTTGCTCGGCGGAACATCTTCGGACTCATTTATCGTATCAATTATTAATATTTATTATTTATAAAACTGCTCTCTGCATTCTACAGGGTTGAGACTGTCATTAAAGTTTTCTAATGCATACATTACAGGCACATAATACGTGGAAATAGTCTTTTTCCTTAATATTACGTCCCTACAATGAGTGTAATGCAGGCATTAGAAAACTTCAATGACAGTCTCAAACATGTACAATGCCGAGAGCAGTGTACCGAAAAGAAAATAACGAAATGAAAATATCTAAAAGACCAAAAAAGTAATTTATTTTTAAGTAAATGAGAAAGTTAAGAAGTTTCAAGCAATTAGGAAAAAAAGGGAAAGAAGGATAAGTTGAAAATAGCTTATAAATAAAATCGAACTCAACACCTAACACAATAATGACGTGCACGATGACACTATTTCCTCGTATTACAATATATCTATTACATAGACATTTATTTCCTTAATATATCGTTCCTACAATGACTGTAATGCATGCATTAGAAAACTTTAATGACAGTCTCAACCCTGTAGAATGCAAAGAGCAGTTTTATAAATAATAAATATTCATAATTGATACGATAAATGAGTCCGAAGAAGTTCCGCCGAGCGAGAAGCCCAGTAGTCTCGAGCGCCGTCGGCGCGGCGCTTTACTCTTTATTTCATTTCTCAAAAACAACAAATAACGGCAAGATGAAATTTACAGCATCGAAAGATAAAGACTTAAGCTTTATTAAAAAAAAAACGAAAAAAATATACCTTTTTTCTGCAAGAATCAAAAATAATTTGATTTTCAAAAACATCGGTCAAATTTTCAATTTTTTTAAAAATGGTTACAACCATTCGATAGACCATGAAAAAGCTATCAAAAAAATGTGGGACAAAATTTTGTATATTCCATAGGAAAGGAGCTTAATACCTTTGAAATACCACGAAACCGCACAAAATCGAAAAAATTTGAAAAAATTTCCCCTCCCCTATCTCGGTAAATTTGTATCCAACCGAAAAAATCTTTTTCCTCTAAAGTTGTACATAGTAGGACTATACTTTACTCAAGTTTGAGTTCGATCAGACAAAGTCGAATTCTGAGGGTGGTACACTTGAGGAATAATGCCCCATATGTAAAATTAAAAGATAATAATCCAGACGTAAAAAGAGAGGTAGGCAATTGGTTCGTTTATTAGAATTTAATGAGGATAGAACCGAAATAAGAAACCCGAATAGAGAAAAGGTAGAATCTAGATATTTACGAAAATGGCACGGAATTGGAAATGGGAAAATAGAGAACTGAATATGGATAGGCCGAGCATTAACACATCTCGCATGTCTTACGCGAGAGAAAGATCGGCGCGTATATCATTAACTACGATAAAATAAATGATAGACAAGAATCTGAACCACCCCAAAGGCAGGATACAATCCCAGCCACATATTTCCCATATGGTATGGTACAAACACCATTCCAGATAATGTTTGGTTGGCCATTTAAATTCTCTAACAATAAAATGGACAGCCCTGCCCAATTCCTAGAAGAAATGGTCAGATTCAAGAGGGGTTACAATATAGACGATCGCGACCTCTTAGAAAACTTAGATGCGTTCCTAAGAGAGGAAGCAAAAGATTGGTTCTCGATAAATAAAAGATCGTGACGCGGCCTAGACGATTTCCTGTCGAGTTTAAGGAATACGTATCTAGATGAGAGATTCGTTGAAGAAACTCATCAAAGAATAAAATTTTGTAATCAGAGAGAACCAGGACCTGGGTTCATACCTCACAGAGATTAGGAAGTTATTCAGTATGTTAACCCCTAGAAAACCGCCAGAGTGGGAGTTGCGTAAAGCGTATGAGAACATGCGTCTGATTTATAAAACGTATATTATGAGATACGATTTTCAATCTTTCGAAGAAGTTCTACAAATAGGAGAAGAATGGGAAGTCGAAAGGTTGAAATCGAAAATTAGATGTCAGGAATTAACCGCAACAAATGTAAGAAACAGACCGAGTGATAATTACTCTGAAATACGTCAAAATAATCAGGAGCAAAGTTATGAAATTAGGTATTCTAGACAGCAACGACAGTCAGTTAGGCAGAAATACGACAACCAATATGGAAGGTACCAGGTGGGCGAAAACTCAGATAGGCGAAAGGAACAAAATCGAGAAGCTAGTATATGAATTAGCGAGGTAGAATCGAAAAGGGAAAAGAAACCCGAAAGAAGAGCAATAGAGCCACCAAATAAATCTGACGTGCCCAAATTAGAAAAAAAAGGCTGACCCAATAGTGATAGAACCCCCAATTAGAAAACCATGGCTGGTTAGAAATTCGAGAGAACAAAAACAAACCTTTAAATACGTGTGACAAACCTGATCACATGGCAAGAGATTGCCGTTATAGATATCAGAATGCGGAAACTAGAGAGGAGGGCAAAAGGAAATAAACCACCTGGAGCTAGAACGCCAGAAAATTTAAATTCGGAAAATAACTGTAAAGGTGAAACAAGGTTTCATTTAATAATTAAATTCGAGGAAAATTATTTAAATTGCTAGTTGACACAGGTGCGACGTACACATACGTTGGTAAAGAACTTAAACAGATAATAGAAAAATCAGGACTCTTAGTATCAGAACCCGTTTCGCGAACAGCAATGTGCAAGAGTAGGAGACGCTCCTGGAGCATTTTCACTACGGCAAGGCTTTGCAGTGTCTGGAGAAAGATAGAAAGAATCAAGCATGTAGAGAAAGGAAGGAAAAGAAGAATCATACGAAATAAATAGTTAGAATAGGGGCAAAAAAAAAATTGCCAATTTTGTAAAAAGCTAATACTTAAAGAATTATAAATGTAAATTTAGAATTTCAAGAATTACTAAAGCTTGAAATATAAATTAATCGAAAGAGAAGATGGGATGTTAGGAACCCTGAGAGGAAAATTAAGACGCAAGTGGAAGAAGCTTGTTAGAAAAGGATTCGGTCATGGACCCAAACTCCCACATAGGGGGGTGTAACTTCGGTTGCCTAAATACAGGCTGAGGGGCGGGACCCGAACCGGCGAGCAGCGGCGCTGTAAATCAACGTTCGGCCAGTTCACTCTCTTTTTCTCCGAATCTCAGCTGATGAGCATCGCGCGAGCTGTCAAACTGTTTCACTTACGATTAGATCCGACAAGTTGTACTGTTCATTTTTGGGCCGGAGCCTCTACGGTAAATAAATTTTCATGACACGTATAACGAAACATCGAGTTTCGGTATCTGTTAAGCGTCTCGAAGGGAGCCCTTTACATTACAGGAGCGAAAGTAATGCAAAAGTAGTACCGAAAGTAAAAGTAGTACCGAACGTAGAATAGGGTATCCTAAAAAAGATATAGATGTCCTAAAATATCTCAATAAATAAACCGGAGGTTCTCTCGCCCTACCCCCTCTTGACCTATCGTATCCTATTCTATCGTATCATATTATATTGTATTCTATCCTATCGTATCCTGTATTGGATACAATATAACAGGATACCATAGGATAAGATATAATAGGATACGATAGGATAAAATAAGATACGATAGGATACAATAGGATATAATACGATAGGATGGAATACAATAGGATAGCATACGAAAGGTGAGAGGGGGAGGAGGAGAGAAGGTATTTCCCGAACACGTTTACGGGGCCCCAGCCAGCTAATTTTTCACCTTCCTGGCTGTACTAGTACACTAGTGCAAATTCGGACAATTGTTTCGAAAATCGAATTCATTACAGTGGCCATGAAAAGCTTTGTACTTCATACGTCGCGAAACAGGCAATTATCGGACTCGTGTGATAATTGCTCGTCCGATAATTGCCTCCTTTCGCGTCTTGTAAATCAAATAGCTATTACTTCTTTTTGTTTATTGGGTTACTTAATTTCAACCTCTCCCACGACAGTTACAGTTCCCCTTTCCTCCCCTTTAGTGAATAATCAAACCAATATTATAATCTGCGTAAATGATGTTTTCGAGTTTTAACGCCTGCCTCCTATAGACCTTCAAAATTAGGAGCAGTAGGGGGTATAAAATACTACTGAGGTTCCCTCAGTAGTTAAACTGATGAGTAAATTAGAGTCTCGCCATAGTTGCGTCAAATTATACCTTAACTCCTTATCAGCACCCTGGAACTTCGTACCATTATCACTGTACAGATGAGCAGGCATACCTAGAGTTTTGATTCGGGTAAGTTACTCTGGTAACGTACGGTAATATTGGTAAGTTACCGGGTAACGTACCCGACGTTTGTCCTCGAAGAGAATTTATGAGAATTTATTTTTTTCTTTTATAAGCATTATTACGATAATACCAGTAGCTTTTTGCAGCTATTTATTTCTCGTTTTTATCATACAAAATTCATTTTGTCATTAAATTACATTTATCTTTAAAATACAACAAATAGTGACTTTATTACTGCATCCAGCCATTTCCATTTAGAAAAACTGTGATTTAATACTAATAATAAATATATGTATAATTTTCAATCTTTACCTTTATTGTTTTTGGTATATGTGACGATGTGCAGATGTGACGACCCAATCTCAGGGCCGTCTATGAGTTCGTATTAGAACTTCTAGAAAAGGCGCGAATTATTTAAAAATGTTAATTAAAGCGGTCGGCTTATAAAGATAAGCTCGGAAAGTTATCAGAGTAAATTGAAGCTGCAAAGGTAAATTGAAGACTGTGTTTATTTTAAAGTATCGATAGAGAAATCTTAAATATTGCGCTTGAACTCTTGTCGAACTTGGGAGAGGACGAACTATCCAAGTCAAGAGCCAAGAAGAATCTGAATCTGCAATTTAAAACTAGAAGACAGTAAGATGGGTAATAGGTACAGTAACATGCAACGATGTCTTCCTCTGTTTTGTAACGACCCAACCTTGTTTTGCATTCAAATCTTATGGAAATCAGGGTTAGGTCGTTATAAAAAAGAGGAAGGCATCGTTGCACATTACTGTACGAAGTAGAGGGAGAATTACAAATTTGAGAAGAAGTGGAATGACGCTCCCTAGTGGGGTGACATATTTTTGGGGATTTTTGGGGATTAGTAAAAATGAGAGAGAGGATGCTCTTTTTATGACTCCTGTCCTAAGTACGTACCGCAATAAAACTATCCCTGGTCGTACGCGACCCGGATTAGATGGAAATACAAGTACCTCAATCAATGAGAGTCCTAATGGTAAAAGAGCGTCGCGTCGTTTCTTAAATTCTTTAGTAAATATAATACTTATTCTAAAGTCTCTTAAGATCTACAATTTTGCCATGTAATTTAATTCATAATTTTAAAATTCAAATGTTCGGTCACGTGACCTAGAGCCATTTTGAAAATGAGTAGGAGGCTATGTGAAAAAGCCTTTATTTTCTATCTCTTGCGCAATAAAGATGAGCACACACGTGCGCTCATCACACAGAAAACGCAAAGCAGAAAGCAGAAAATCATTAGAGTGAAAGAGAGAGAAAATCTATCGGTCTCCTTCACTCTTACGATTATCTGCTTTCTGCTTTGCGTTTTCTGCTACCATAGTACGGCACCTTGAATCGAGAATGCCTAAAAATACTATTACAAATAAATTAAAACTACTATTACAAATGTGAACAGTTTTTGAAATAAGTGATTGATAATTGGAAGTTATTATATTTAATTATTCATATTTATTCAAATGTAATTAATTTATTTTTTGAAGTTTTGCAGTATTGCAAGACACTTATACGCAGTATTATAAAAATTTTCTAAATTTATTATTTTAATGCTCACAAAGATTGTAACCATGTCATCTCAACCCTGGTTTTCATTAGAATCTTATGTCAACACAACCCTGGCTTTCATTATAATCTTATGGAAACCAGGGTTGTGTTGACATGTTTACAATCAATAACAGAAAAAAGGCTTCATTAAACATTATTTAACATAAATAGGCACTGCTTATAATTTATTCTATAAGCGCCAACATTATCTAATTACTGAATTTTTAAGATATTAAAGGGTTGTCGATCACCACTGTGAATAAATGTTCAAGATGTTATTGTTAATTTCAATAATTTTGCATATCTTTTTGTTGTAAAAATAACTTTAAAAATATAATAAATGATCGAAAATTAAGTATAAAATCGTCATCAACATATAGAAATGGACTGCGGAACGCTATAGAAAAGCGCGTAATAATGCGTCAGAGAGAGAGAAGTTGGAACGATGGGTAATTTTGTCTCTTTTTAGCCGAAGCTAATTGGTTGAGAGCATTTTCGGTAGGTGGAGCTTGGTGGAGCTCAACCAATTAGCTTCGACTAGAAACAGACAAAATTACCCACCGTTGCAGCTTTTCTCTCTGTTGCATTATTACGCGCTTTCCTACAGCGTCCAGCCGTCCATTTCTATATGTCGATGGAAATCGTGAACATTATCTAATTAGTTTTAAAAATAATTAAAAAAACACTGTATGCGAATATTCTCATAAATTCTCAAAACTTCGGTAACATACCGGTATGTTACCGTTAATATTACCCGATTTTAAATTACCGAGAATTTAAAAACTCTAAACACAACAAACAAAGGGACCTGCATAATCCACGCCTGTGTGAGTAAAGGGTCTACAATTTGTAGTTCTGATAGTTATACAGGGTGTCCCAGTATTCAAAAAACATATTTATATTTTCTAATTCCTCGTGAAAAACTGAATCAAAAATGATCAATAAAAAAATTTGATTAAATGCATAATTAACGAGTAATTAGCAATTAAAGATTAACCTATCAGAAAAAAGCTTTAGATAGTCGACAGTCCATGTGCTATGGTTGAGAGTGTGTGAGAATACAAATTCAGATCGTATAATTCCCCTGCGTTTATTTTTGTAGGAGGCTTCGAATCTTTGGTGCAACTTCACACTTAAACGATATTCAAAAATTCATCAGAATCATTTCCAACAACCAAATTAGAAACCATTTCTGAAAATAAAAAAATTGCAATGATAAACCGATGACCAGGGTGCTCCAGGTTGCCCACCAGGCGCTTAGAACGACAATCTTCTGGAATTTGTTTGAACTGTTAATGAATAAGTTCGCGCACCAGGTGTTAAGAATAACAATCTTCGGGAAATTTTTCGAAATTCCAAGTTTTCGAAGGACATAAAAAAATTCCAATGATAAACCAATGACCGGGAT
>UCOK01018057.1:0-15239 GCA_900474325.1 Synergus umbraculus | reverse complement strand
TATATATATATATATGTATATATATATATGTATATATAAGTATTAAATACTTAATGCTTCCTCATAGAGGAAGCAATTTATATTTGTATAAAATTGAAATTGAAAATTCGACTTTCGATTTCTTCATAGCAGGTTGAAAGAAGTAGTTTCGACCCTAGGCATCGAAAGTCGAATTTTCAATTGATATGTTATGAAAAATAGTATACGTGACATGGGGAGAGGCGACAATTGTTATCTGTTGAAGATTGACATACAATTTGTCTGGCTTCCCTTTAAAAATACATTTCCCGTTGAAAAATTGCAAAAAATGTTAAAATATTAAGTATTTCGTGGTGACCGGGGCGAACTTGTTTATTTCTTATATATCTATTTACAAATTTTTGGTAGAAGCCCTACCATTATACCTACGCTGTTATATTAATATTTTGCTCATCGTCTACCGACTCCCCCTTAATTTAAAATAAAACACTACGATTTTTTATAAAATTAAACTTCAAATTCGTTTTTCTCAAAACAGTATTTTTCTTCGCACGGGGCGCTCTACACTTATAGCTTCAACGAATTCAAAATATTCACATAAATCTTCGTACAATTAAAAGGAAATTGACTTGGTGGAGCCATTAGGAAGTGATTTTCGTCAAAAATTGATTTAGAAATATTTTTTTCGTCTATTGAAGCAAAAAAAATAATAAATAAAAACAACGGCTATTATTTTTTTTTCAAGCAGATTCTATTTTCTTATCCCCTTGAATAGATTTGAAAGTTGAAATTATAGATTCAAATTAAAAATTTGGTTTATTGCAAGTGTTCTAACGTATATCGAAGGTCATTCCGTCAAAAGTACTGGTCAAACGCATGAATCATGTCCTTGACACGATTTTACAACTAACGCACTCAATATTAAAAATTGGGGGCTCCCTTCTACAGTTGCTAATCGAATAAGGTGAATGTAAAATAAAATGTCGAAATTACGTGTGGAAACTTACCTTCAAGATCGCGTTTCGTAGTCAACACAAATTCCATGTTCATCAGTTCTGCTTAGTGCAAATGCACAAGGTTAACTGTTTTTTTGAAATGGAAAAAATACAAATTCTTTCTCTCGTTTAGTATTGAGTTCATGTTGTCTGACGAATCTTCTCTTATTTTTTACATTTATCGAATTAAGAATATCAAAAAATCTTCTAAAAGTCATTTTATTTTTATTTATTTACTATCAGAAATTTACCCGATATTGCTTTGAATTTGCAAATATATCACGTAACTTAAAAAAATTTCAAGAGATTTTATAGAGACTTTAAGTGATCTTAGGGAATTTGAAGAAATTTTAGAGGATTTCAATCGATTCTAAGGAACTTTAAAGCAGAGTTTTAAAGGAGTTCAAAACAGTTGAAGGATTTTCAAGAGCTTTCACAAGATTTCACAAGATTTCAAAACATCTTAAATGATTTCATCAAATCTGAAGAAAGAGGGTTCTAATGATTTTTTTAAGTTGAGATTACACTGCAGGATTGTGAACCTTAAACTCCGGAATGGTCAAGCTGAACACCCATTTTTAACATTCCGTGGATATTAGGTTTGACTATCTAGAGGACTGTTTTATAGTTAAAACTGCAGTATAGTCAGTTTTATACTGCAAATAGTCAAACTGACTCCATTTTTCTGCGTGTGGGATAATTACCTCACCTTTTCCAGGTCGGTAACGAAAAGTATACTATCTTTATAATACTCTCAATTTGCATTCATTGATATAAAAAAAGTAGTAATCACTTGCGAATATTACCCAGCAAAAAATCATTTTTCATAACATTTGTATGGAAAACTTCACTTTCTCTCCATGTAAACACACTGACTTTGAAGTGAAATTGAAAAAAAGTACCAGATGTAGAATACATACACAAAAGTGATACGAAAAAACGCTTAATTTTTCATGCTATTGTTTATTAAATTGAATAGATTCACCTGTCCATTTCTGAATTGTTGTTGTTGTTGCTGGTGATGAAATAAAGCAACTTGCTGCTGAGCTGTCATCTGGTTATTCAAATAAACGAGATGCTCTGCACCTGGGTTTGCACTCTGTAAACCAAAGAAACAAAACAAAATTTAATACTTGAAATGCAAGAGGTACTGCCAAAGCTTTCGACTCGTGCTTCTAGTCTGCAGCTCATGCTGCAAACTTCAAACTCGAAATGATCATAATAATTTTTTACACACTTGTATCTTAATACATAGTACACTTCGATACTAGTGCGAGAATGGGATTTCAGCAAACATTAACACTACGATGAAATCACATTCTCGCACATGTATCGAAGTGTATTTTTTGACGCAACGTGTGCGAAACGTGATTTAGCATACGGCATACGCTTTTTTGACCCAGCGTGTGAGAAATTGATTTTCGCGTACGGAGGATCAAAATAATTATTTTGGGTTCCGTGGGTCTCAAAACATCACATTTAAAATATAGTCGAGCTCAAATTTTACGCAAGTCTAAACCTTCTCTGGGGAGAATGTAAAGACACGTGATTTTTTTACAATCTCCTTACAAAAAGGTATTAAATTTGTGTAAAATTTGGCAATAAGTTATATCATTTTCAATCCAAGTAAACAAATATTATGTACTAGCAAAATCACTTTAACAAAATCTTAAAGTTAGACTCAAAAAGTACGAAAGTACAAAACATTTTGAAGTCAAACTAGTGAAAAATTTCCGAAAACTATAATACTTACCTCAAATTTCGTTGAAGCTATGTACATTAATGTATTTTTATATGGAGATTATTTTGAAAACAGTTTTTCACTCTCTAGAACACATAAAATTAATTTTTCATAACATCAAAATTGCAAATTCGACTTTCGATGCCTTTATAGCGGGTTAAAAGTAAAAAACAACTGAAGAGAAGGCATCGAAAGTCGAATTTTCAATTGATGTTATGAAAAATAGTATACGTGACATGGGGAGAGGCGACAATTTCACTCGTGTGATATCCTAACTTCACATTCGTGAAATTGTCGCCTTTCTGCCCTTGTCACGTAATATACTATTTCTCGAAATTTTAAGGGCATGTGAAACAGAAAAATTATGAGTTTCAAATAAACCAACAACTTTACGGCTACAAAAATAAATATTTCGCCCTGAATCTTTGAAAAACGGTAGAGAACATTAAAACGGACCGATATTGACTCTTTTATATCTTGTATAATGAAAAAAAAGTTTCCAATTGCTAAAATTCGTAATGTATTTATCATATATATTGTATATATAAAATTAAAATAAGAAAACATTTAATAAAGTAGAAATGGAGTAAAAAGAAGATAACGTAGAAAAAGATCGATTTTTCCTCGATCAAATAAAATTCCCGGGTTTTTCCTGGATTCCCGGTCCGCTAGATAACCCTAACTTTTCTGAAGTGTACTCGTTTGATTATATACTTTTTGATTATAGTGCCAATAGATTCAGCATGGGTCATACGCCATATCTGCTTTTACATTTAAAATAATGTATGTGCATTAAACTTAATACACATACGTATAGATTATTATTTTCAACTGAACACGGAAAAAAATAGTACTTAAGAAATTACAGAATTTTTTACGAAATGGCAAATATGAGAAAAAGTCGATGATAATTACGGATCAAGTTTTCTTGCAATACTCTTGAATTTGTTCTAAAAGAATTAAACATAAGTACGGAAAAATTCTTAAAAAGAACAAAATTTCAACGGGAATCTTGAAAATTTACGAAATTTAAGACCACTGATCTCTATTCTGAATTGGGCATTCAGTGAAAAAAAATAACTGGATTTGAACGTCACCATATTGGGGCTAAAATCCATATTCTCGGCGCGAAATTCTAATTTCTTACAAAGCTTAAATTAATTTTCTCAATAAGTTTTGCAAATTACAATTCTAAATTGTGAATAATAATAATAAAATAACTCTTCAATTATTTTTAACAGTTTAGGGACCGTCCATAAATTACGTAAGGTTTTTAGGTGGGGGGGGGGGGGATAGCATTTTTCTATGTTGACCTTACGTGGGGGCTACGTGGTCAAAAAACTTTCTTACGTAAGATTTTTTCCTTTTTGAAAATCACTGAAAATCAAAGTTAAATATAAGAGGTATTAAAAAAAATAACAAAATCTTATATTTCATGTAATTTTTTAATCTCTTCTTTATAGTAATATAAATGTTCGTCTGAAAAGAGTCGATGTTTTTATATTGTCTCACACAACATTAATTAAAAATTTATTCGAAAAAAATTACGTAAGATAAGGAGTGGGTGGAGGGTTCAAAACTTATGGACCCTTACAGAGAGGGGTATGCGGGTCAAAATTCTAGAAAACAGCCTCACGTAATTTAAGAGCAGCCCATTGTTGGTGTAAACGTAATACAATAAATAAAGAAGTATATGCTGAAAGTGGACTTGTGTTCATTTAAATTATATATATGTTAAATATATTAATTATTACATAGTAATAATTATTATAACAATATTATCTTCCGGAAGCGGAAACATTAATAGCAAATATTTTCAATTAAAAAAAATTGAAATACGCTCATTCAATATTAGTCAGATTAAACTTTTTAATTGTGAAGGATATTAAAAAATTTTTTTTTCTAGACACAAAGAATTTTCATTTTCTTTAAATCACCTTTAAATTTTAATTATTTCAGAAATTATAGTCGAAAAATTACTTTTTTTTAAAATAAAATTAAGCATAACTTTCTTATTTCTCAATTAAATGCATTCATCATACAGGTCAATCGATTCGTCTCGACATAAAGAATCTTCATTTTCCTTACGTCAACTCAAAATTTTGATTATTTGAAAACATAGAGCGAAAAATTATCTATGAAAGGAATCTTAATTTTCTTTACATCAGCTTTAAAGGGCTATGCTAGTTTCTCGGACGAAAAAAAACAGTAATTTTTAAAGATTTAAAAAATGAAAACTACAAGTTTAATCTTTCTAAAATTTTTGCAACATATTGTACATGTCTTCACGTATTTATCATAAAATTTTCGTCAAAAAATATTCATTCGAAGTGGAGATACAAGGCGAAACGCAAAGGTCCTTTAAAAAATGTTGAAATACGGGTGACGGTGTTGGCCATGCCACGTTGGTCGAAAAAAAAAAAAAAATTTTTTTTTAGTGAACTACATGAGTTTCTCTAAAGGATGGACCTCTAGCTTTTGAAAATATTAAAAGTATAAAAATGGCGTAGTTTTGAAAGAATTTCAAATTTTGATTAAAAAAACGCTCGTTTTTTGTTTATAAAAGTTGTAATTTTTTATATAACAAAAAGTTGGAGGTCCATCCTGTGTAGAAACATATAATAAACACTGTGTAAAAATTTGAAGTCCATTGGATGATTAGTTTTCGAGCCTGGAGCCATTTTTATGGTTGTATGAAAGTTTTTCACTCATTTTGATCTTTTTAGTGGTAACAAAATCCAGTTTCCTAAGAAAGGTTTTTTTGAACATATTTCAAGGGCAATATATCTAGTATGATGTCCTGAAAAATTGTCCGGATGTACGTGTGTATGTATGCAAGTATGTATGTATGTATGTATGTATGTCACGATCCTGCAATATCTTGAAAACGCGTAGATATAAAATGATGAAATTTTGCATAGTTATTCAGCTATATACGTAGTTGAATTTCTTTTAAGTGTTTAACAAAGTATTGAATTTTACAAGATTTATGTACTTTTATAATTTTAGTGAAATTAATTTTTTTACTATAACTTCTCAAATAATAAAAATTCAAAGCCAATGTAAGGAAATTAAAGATTCCTTTCATCGAGACGAATCGATTGACCTATATGATTACTACATTTCAATAAAAAATAAGAAAGTTATGGTTATTTATAATTTTGAAAAATTAATTTTTCGCTATATGTTCTCAAATATTCAAAATTTTGAGCTGATGATGATGATGAAGGAAAATGAATCTTCTTTCTGTCGAGACGAATCGATTGACCTATATGATTACTACATTTCATAAACAAATAAGAAAGTTATGTTTAATTGTATTTTTCAAAAATTAATTTTTTCACCATAATTTCTAAAATAATCCAAATTTAAAGCTGATTTAAAGAAAATGAACATTCCATGTGTATAGACGAATCGATTCACCTAAAAGATTAATGCATTTTATAAAAAAATAAGAAAGTTATGCTTTATGTAAAGAATACTTAATGCTTCCTCTATGAGGAAGCAAATCATATTTGCTTACAGGAAGCAAAGTGCTCATTGAATGAGTACAAAAGTTGATACAACTTGACAGCTAGTTTTAGAAATTATGGTGAAAAAATTAATTTTTGAAAAATAAAATTAAACATAACTTTCTTATTTGTTTATGAAATGTAGTAATCATATAGGTCAATCGATTCGTCTCGATGAAAGGAATCTTTAATTTCCTTACATTGGCTTTGAATTTTTATTATTTGAGAAGTTATAGTAAAAAAATCAATTTCACTAAAATTATAAAAGTACATAAATCTTGTAAAATTCAATACTTTGTTAAACCCTTAAAAGAAATTCAACTAGGTATATAGTTGAATAACTGCAAAATTTCATCAATTTATCTCTACGCGTTTTCAAGATATTGAAGGATCGTGATATACATATACATATACACACATACACCCGGACAATTTTTCAGGAAATCATTCTAGATATATTGCCCTTGAAATATGTTCAAAAAAATCTTTTTTAGGAAACTGGATTTTGTCACCACTACAAAGCTTCCTCTATGAGGAAGCAAAAGCAATATATTTTGTTAAAAATGGTTATTATATTTGAAAACGAGGTTCATCGATGAGGTATTAGTGTTATAAAGCTAAAAAAATTTAAAAAAAAAAAGTAAAAAAAAAGAAGCTTGTCATTGTGAATCTTTTCTCGAGTTGTATGTGGTAGATAAAAAAAATGTTACGGCTTTATTTCACATATATTAAACATCTCAACAATATTTTTTATTTATGTATTTACCATAAAATGGCGTCGTGGCAGTATAAGAAACGGAAAAAAAATGTTTGGAGGATGAAATCGGTGTGCAGCATGTCTCGCCCAATTTTTGTTCGATTGACTTGAAATTTTAATCATAACTTTTAGATAGATTTCCTGTCGAAGTATACACGATTTTTATGATTGGTAAATTATTACGTTTGCAGTTAACAATTTGAAGTCGATTTTTTGCTAAAATATGAAAAAAAAAAAAAAATTTAACTCAAACAAATTTGTGAATTTTCAAACAAAATTTAAAATCCTGAGTACTTCGACAGAAAATCTAAGTTGCGATTAAAATTTCAAGTCAATCGGAAATGCAAGTTATGAGTGCACTCATAACTTAATACCCTATGAAATATTGTAATTAATTGTAAAAATATTAATATGTTTAAAATCACCTTGAGTTGCATCGGATGAATCTCATATGACATGGCATGAACGTTGTTCATTGTTTGTAAACCAAGCTGTTGTGGTTGACTTTGTTGTGGAATACCAATTTTGTTCAATGGATATTTCCATTTTTCTTGGTTCTGAAAGCATTAAAAATCTAATTAACCACACAAAATAAATTAAAATACCATTAAAAAATACATACATTATACTTTTTCTATTACTGTATTCTAAGGAAAAGTTCCATCACGGAAACTTACAAATAATAATCTTACTAAGTTACAGGTCCCAATTCTTAGCCATGTTAGCTTTATAATAATAATTAAAAATTGGTACTCCTGATGAATAATAACTGGTCAAATTTAAATGAATACAGTAGGTAATTATCCATTTTTACAGTAAATTGACTTGTTCTATCTCAGAAGTAATTTCCACTCAAAACACTATTAAAACGGATGTTATTCTTTTACTCCGTCGGTAATGTTTTGGCGCTATAATAATTGAATTTTCAATTTAAATAATTATAATTTCAATATTTAAATTTTTTAAGTAGATTATTATTAAGAGTTTAAATTTTCAAACAATCTTGTTTATGAGGGTTGCCTTTTATATTTTGAGCCTAATAATGAAAAAACAATAATTTATCATCGAAAATTGCTTTATTTTGTTTCCAAGTATATTCTCCCTGAATCTCAACACACTATTGCATGCGCTTGAACCAATTTTCCATACAATTTTTTCACTCCGATTGAAGCACCTCCGAAACATGCATTTTGTCGAAAAACGTTGACCTCTTATTTTAATTTTTATATATGGGAATAAAAAAGAGTTATTAGGTGTTAGATCACGGCTGTTGGCTGGATGAACCCATCAATTCGACGTTTTCAGCTCTCAAAAAGTCGCTTGTTGTAGCGGATGTGTGAGATCTCACATTGTCGTCGTGGAGGATGATTCTTTTTCGGCGGCTGGTTTCCCTCATTTTTTAAAAGATCTCCGGTAAACAAATGATTGTATACCATTTCGAATTGACTGTCCCACGTTGCTCCAACGGTACAGTACCTTATAGATGACCGGTTTTTCAACCAAAAAAAACAAATTCATATTTGGTCACCTGTTACGATGTCATAGACATGCTTTGAAGCACCGTGATCGAATTTGTTCAGCATTTGTTTTGACCAATTCACAAGAGCCTTTTTTTAACGATTGTCAAGTTATGTGGGATCCAAGGGCAACACATTTTTTTGACAGTCAAATGTTAATGTAAAATTGCTTGCAAGCTGGCCCCACTATTGCCCAAGGATGCCTGAATCTCAAGATAAGTCAAATTTCAATTGAAAATGTCATATGGCACCTGTAAACACTTAGTATTGCCAAGGCTCAAAATATAAAAGGCAACCCTCGTAAATGTGAAATTGTAACATTTGGTAACACGTCACAACTTTTTCTCTTACATGAAATTGCAAATTAAATAGAAAAAAAAGTATGCCCGCCACTGAGAAGATTGCTGCTAGAGTAATTGTTTCACAACAGGGTGATATATGTCCAATTATCAAAAACGTCTTAACCAGCAATGAAAATTAAAATCTGTAAAAAACAATACAGGCATCGAAAAAAATTCTAAAATGTACAGATGGATGATGAATTTTATAAAGATTCAAATAACCATATTAATTTCAACGTTAAAAGTATAACTAGATCCATAATTTATATTTAAAGAATTAAAAATAATATCAAAGAATACAATGGTTATCCACGAGGAAATAGGGATTAGCATAAATCAATAACTGTATGATTGGCTACCCATTTATACAGATATAATTTTAAGATTAACATGCTAATATCCCGTACCTTTAGTCACCAAATTCGATTAAAATAAAAATTTTTTTCAGTTAAATGTTAAAAGTTAGAGAGATTTGCCCATACATAAAATGAGTAATTAAAACTAAGGAATAAAAATTGATTTTCGTTTTCAAAAATTGAATAGATAAGATATTTTTGGGCTCTATTAGTTTTCTCAGAAAACACAAATTTGGGTGGAGGTGCTGACTGCCCGAGCAGCTAGCACCTCCAGTTCATAAAAACATTAAAATTTTTAAATCCAATCATACATGAATTTTGGGCTATTTTTGGGCTCTTCAAATACCAAAAAACCTAATTCGAGAAAACAACCCTTAACTTTGATAACCTACCCTCAATTTTGAAAAACACTTTTTCGACAAAACAAACTACACAAGAATTTTGGGCTATTTTTGGGCTCTAGAAATACCCGAAAAAAAATTCGAAAAAACAACCCTTAACATTGATAACCCACCCTCAATTTTGAAAAATACTTTTTTGAAAAAACAAAATAGACAAGAGTTACGGCCTATTTTTGGGCTCTGGAAATACCCGAAAACAAAATTAGAAAAAGCAAACCCTATCACAGAAAACACAAATTTGGGTAAAAATGCTGACTGCCCGAGCAGCTAGCACCTCCAGTACATAAGAACATTAAAATTTTTAAATCCAATCATACATGAATCGCTCTGCGAAGAACTGGAGAATGGATGGAGTTTGATGACATACCTAATGCTAGGGGTAAAACAAAGGAACCAAAGAGAAGACCAAAAAATTTTTCTGCAATACCACATTTACTTCTGTACTCATTATAATCATTATAAATAATTTTTAAATTGATTTACGTGATTACTTTAAGCTATACAAATTTAAACAATTTAATGATTATTAATTTTAATATTAAATTAACAGAAGTTTATTAAAATTCTATGGCGTATTTCAATTGTAAAAATTTCACAACACAAATTTCATCAACACTATGAGAAAGTCACATCCTTGAAATTCCTTAAGGGGTTAGTACCAAAGTTATCACCATTTTTTTAAAGAAATTCTTTTATCAGATTAAATTTTATATTACAGATCCTAACTTTTCACACATTATTATAGATATAAAACACTATTACAAAAAAAATTTTTTTTTTTTTTTTAATAATAAATCTGGCTGGTATGGCTGCCGGAAGTTACCCATTTTAAAAACTGGCGTGCATGATTCAGAAAAAACTATTGGACCGATCGGGCTGAAATTTGGATATGTTATTCAAAACATATGTTGCTATCGCATGAACGAGAATAATTGAAATCCGAAAAAAAAGAAATACAAAATGTCCGATTTGAAGATTTTTCACCTTTTTTTAAACGTAAATTTCAGCCCGATCGGTCCAATAGTTTTTTCGGAATCATGCACGCCAGGTCGAAAAACGTTGTTTCGAGAAAAACGCGTCTAGTTCTTGATCTAAAATGCAGGGTGATCCATTTTAATCTACATGTATCTTCTAAAATACTTTATTTAAGAAAAAATGGTTTAGAGTTCAATTTTCAAGGTCATTTGCTTGAAACGCGCGCCAAATGCACGTTCGGCGCGTTCGAGATGCTTACGCTGTTTTGTGTTTGTCGATCTATTCTCGATATTTATGACCAAAATAACGATTAATCCAACAATTCTACATATATTTATTATAAGAATTTGCACTTTTTAGAAAATCAATTTTTCAAAAATGTTCTTTGGTACTAACCCCTTAAATGATATTAAATATCTTTACATCTAAAATTCCATTGTAATCATTCAAAATTAGAATAGATTGAATTTACTTCAAATAGATATATTATTTCCGCATTTTCGGTTATTTCAAGAGCCCGAAAATAGCCACCAATTCTTGTGTAGTTTGTTTTGTCGAAAGAGTATTTTTCAAAATGGAGGGTAGGTTTTCAATGATAGGGGTTACTTTTTCTAATTTTGTTTTCGGGTATTTCTAGAGCCCAAAAATAGCCCAAAATTCTTGTGTAGTTTGTTTTGTCGAAAAAGTGTTTTTCAAAATTGAGGGTAGGTTATCAATGTTAAGGGTTGTTTTCTCGAATTTGGTTTTTTGGTGTTTGAAGAGCCCAAAAATAGCCCAAAATTCATGTATGATTGGATTTAAAAATGTTAATGTTTTTATGAACTGGAGGTGCTAGCTGCTCGGGCAGTCGGCACCTCCATCCAAATTTGTGTTTTCTGAGAAAACTAATAGAGCCCAAAAATCGTAAAATTAGCCAAAAAATAGCCCAAAATTGTGGCTTAAAAGAAATTTTGAAATTCTTTTGTGGAGGTGCTAGCGGATCGGATCTAATTTTATATTAGAAGATGTAGTCGGTACAATTACGAAACGTTGACGTTTCCTTTCTTCCAACAAAAATACATGTTGTTTGTCTTAAGTTACTGTTTCTGTTCTATACCATATTGATTAATGTAAATCATATTCTCCAACATCAATATATAACCAGAATATCAAATTCAAATGCAATTTTTTTCAAAATAATGTGTTTTTCAGAGTTCTAACTATGAAGATGTTCCAGTTGAAAAATATTTAGATAAGGATCAAACCTTTTTTAAAAAGATTAGGAAAATACTTGAAATTTATTTATAACACCTTCCCGAAGAATTAAAAGTTTCTTAAGCTTTTCAAAAATAATCCTTTTTTGGAAGCTTGTCTTTTTCAAAGTGTGATCAACATTAGGACATAAAAATTTTTAAAATTTATGTAATAGTTTAATTTATTTATTTGAAAAATAAGTTTTAAACATACGTATGCACCAAGAAAATAAAGTTTTTAATGAGCAAACAGTCTACTGAAAGTTGAAATTGTAAAATAAAAACTTGGTACTATGTAAGTGTAAAATTATAGCAATTCTGTTTTCATTTTAATGAATGATCTTCGTTTACAAGATTAACATTTACAAATACATATAGGCTTCGTACCTTTTAAAGGAGCGTATGAATATGCCCCAAATTCTATTTTTCATAAAATTTAGTTTACATAAACTCATTTCACCTAATGATAATGTGCTATAATTTTTATGTTTCCGAATTTCAATTTTACATAATTTTTAATTTTCCTAATTTTACATTCACATAATTTTTATTTTTCCTAAAAACTATTTGCTCTAATTTTTATTATTTATAATGTTCATTTTTCATAATTTTTATTATTCATGATGCTCATTTCTCATAATTTTTAATTTTCCTAATCGCTGTTTGCCATAATCTCCAAGTAACATAAATTTCATTCTTCATAAACGGATATCCGGCCAAATTTCAGATCGTTGTTTCCCATCCATGTCTAATCAAAATGATCGGTAATGTAGGTACACATGCCGCTGATAGTTAACGGAGAGCAAGGCGATATAATTATAAATAACACGTACTTTTTATTGAAATTTGCTGTAAATATTACAAAAAGTATCTACTTTCGATAAACGCTTTGCTAGAATACATTATTATTTTGAATTCGAGTATATAATGACAAATTTAGATAAAAAATTTTGGACCTCTGTACCCCAGCCCGCGGGGCACAGAGGACTTTGCCCATCCTCTGTGCCCTGCGTATGTAATTTATATATAAAATATAAATTTTTGCTATTAAACGTATTTTATTATTAAAAAAGAAATAAAGAAAGAAATTAAAGAAATGTTATACAATGTTTAAGAACAATTCAAACAAATTATATATTCGTCTTCCACGTTTACTGCAGCACATGCATCATGATGCATGTACACCATCTAAAATAAAAAATATTTAAATAAATAAAAATATTCTATCAACAATGAGGATATAAAATTCATAGTCGCAATTTGCATAGGTCCTGTGTGCCCCAACACTACCTGGTACTCTGTACTCCCCAACTTCTTTTCTTAAATGAAAATGGCGCGAAATTTAAATAGGGTGATTATTATTATTCGCGGACAAAAGAACTAAACAAATGAAACTGTACAAATATTAAGGCCATGTAAGACTTACCCGATCCCTACCATACCGACATTTTTTTGTCTGCAACGTTACGTCTACATTTATTGAGATATAAAATTGAAAATTTCTGAAATTGAAGCTAAAGCACTAAGGTACGTTTATCTGGTCTTAAATATTGACATTTGTAAAAAAAAATTTTTTGAAAAATTATTTTTTTTATTTTTACAAAAATTTAAGATCAGATAAACATACCTTAGCATATTTTCTTTAATTTTAGAAATTTTCAATTTGATATCTCAATAAATGTAGACGTAGCGTTGCAGACAAAAAAATGTCGGTAAGGTAGGGATCGGCCTTAACAAGTTGTAAAATTAAAAAATTAAATGGACTAAATTTGTCCATTTAAGTGTTTAATTCTTTTGTCCGCGAATCATATTAATCACCCTATTTAAATTTCGCACCATTTTAATTTAAGAAAAGAAGTATTTATCAGCGGAATCTTTACCTACATGACCGACCATTTTGATTAAATATGAATGGGAAATAAAGACCTGAAATTTGACCGGATATCCGTTTATAAAGAATTAAATTTATGTTACTTGGAGATTATGGCAAACAGCGATTAGGAAAATGAAAAATGATGAAAAATGAGCATTATGAATAATAAAAATGATGAAAAATGAACATTATGAATAATAAGAATTATGGAAAATTAACATTATGAATAATAAAAATTATGTAAAATTGAAATTAGAAAACAAAAATTATAGCACATTATCATTAGGTAAAATGAGTTTATGTAAAATAAATTTTATGAAAAATAGAATTTGGAGCATATTCATGCGCCCTCTTTTAAGTTATAAAACAAAATCTTCTCAGAAGTTGCTAAATGAAATTCCGTAATTACTTAAAATTACTTACACTCTCAATGTTTGCCTCATCAGCTAGTGCCCAAGCGCGAGGCGTCTGTTTATTGTGAAAAGCAGAAGTTTGAGCGTTAAAATCAGCTTCCATTGGTCGTTGATAAACGTAACCAACCATTGCATCGTCCTGAGCTCGATTGATTCCCATCTGATGTGTTTGTCCACTTTGAATCCTCACTCCGTCACCAGCAGCCATGACTTGAGCGCACTGCTCTGAGTCCTATAGCAAAAGAAAAAAAATACAACTTTAGGCTTTTACGCAAGTAATTCGTTTATTTCACAGTATGTTTAACTTTTACTCGGTATGATTTCAGAATTAAACCGAAATATGTTGTTTTCTTTACACATGCATGCAAACCCCTCGTTTGTCCACCGTTTACAGACATGCAAAATGGCTGGTTCCACAGAGTCCTCAAAAGCAGTGAGCAAAATCCCCAACATCGATGAGCAAAATGCTGTCGCCGGTTAGCAAAGTGATCTCCACTGTTACCAAAAAATTTTGCTCACCGGTCGCAATGCCATCTAGCGTCGTAAACGGTTACTATGTGAACAAATATGGAAAATATGAAAATGGATTAAGGCTAATTATCCAAATGGTATCATATTTCACCTGTACTTTCATTTTTTTATCTTGAATATCAGACAAATATTTGTTTTATTAATTGAAAAATCAAACATATTAATCTCAATTCCAAGAATAACATTGTATTTGCTTTTTTTGATCATAAACAAAACTTTCACAACGAAAATTTGATATATTTTATAAAATAAGTATTTACTTAATAATTATACTTGATAATATTAATAATTATATAATAATTAAACTTTGAGCTCGAATAACTCTTAAGCCAATCGATTTAGCAAAAAATCATAAGAGACCTTTTTTGTAGAACGTCAACCTTCCAATAAAATATGAAGCGAATTATTGCTTTTGATTCATTTGTCGCTGAGTTATAAAATTTTAAAAAACAAATGGAACTTTTCCCATGTTATTTCCATAAGAAACTTAGGTTGGAGTGCGGACTATCTTAAAGTTAATATTAGGGGCATGTATTACTTACCCGATCCCTACCTTACCGAAATTTTTTTCTCTGTAATGCTAACTTATACATCTATATATATATATATATATATA
>UCOK01018055.1:0-14142 GCA_900474325.1 Synergus umbraculus | reverse complement strand
TAAGTTTTATATGCTGGAGACAATTTAATAAATATGTATGTCAGGGGTGGATCCAGAAAATATTTTTTGGGGGTCGGATTTCAAAGTCAAGATAAGCCTTACACAACTCATGAAACACGTTCCAAATTTTTACAAAGTCAGATATTTCGTGGGGGGTCTACACTCCGGAACACCCCACCCCCTGGATCCGCCACTGATGTAAGTATAAAATGATTATAGGTGATGAAATTCACCTTTGTTAAGTCATCAATTCATATCTTTACAGTGATCTCATAATTGCAACGTTATTTAAGATTAATAAGTGTGCAATTAATAATAAAACTTGTCACTAAGCATATGTCTTTTCCTTGTCTTTATCTTATATATTACGGCTTTAAGAAAGCGGGAGATATAGTAGGCTTTGTATATAAAAGACAGTCGCAAAAATTTCAACACCTAAATTACAAAATGCGTGAAAAAATATACTTCCATCTATTAATTCTTTGTGGAATTTGGTTTCATGGCATTATTGGAACCTTCGCCGATGAAGCAATTAATAAGTAAAACCATAATCTCTAAATCTGAATTAGTAAAAAGTTATTAATGAAATAGTGCCACATCATTTACTAATACACTTTAGTAAGCATTTTTACTATCAATTAGTTAAAAACTACTAATCCATTGTAAAAAAGTACTAATTCAGTCAGTAACGGTAACTAAATAAATTAGTGAACCTTACTAAATAAATAATTAGTACTATTTTACTGTGAGTTACACTGAGAAACTCTATGTTAGAAAAATTACTAATATCGAAAGCAAGTAGGGGCAAAATCCCAAAATTGAGACATTTTAAGGACATGTATTACTTACCCGATCCCTACCTTACCGACATTTTTTTCTCTGTAACGCTACGTCTACATTTATTGAGACACCACATTGAAAATTTCTATATTTGAAGCTATAGCCTTAAGGTACGTTTGTCTGGTCCTAAACATTGACATTTGAAAAAAAAAATTTTTTTTATTATTTTTACAAAAATTTAAGACCAGACAAACATACATTAGCATACTTTCTTTAATTTTATAAAATTTCAATTTGATATCTTTATAAATGTAGACGTAGCGTTACAGAGAAAAAAATGTCGGTAAGGTAGGGATCGGGTAAGTAATACATGCCCTTAATACAGAGAATAATAAATTTTACTATTTCAATAGTAATTTTTCCTATTTAAATAATAAAATTTATTACTTTCTGTATTAAAATGTCTCAATTTTGGTATTTTACCCCTACTTGCTATCGATATTAGTAATTTTTCTGATACAGAGTTTCTCAGTGTAGTAGTTTTTAACTAATTGAGAGTAAAAATGCTTAATAAATTGTCTTAGTAAACAATTTGGCACTATTTCATTAGTAACTTCTTACTAATTCAAATTTAGAGAGTATCCTACATGTAAATTTATCTGGATTAAAACTGATGATGTGTTTAACTTTTAGAATATACAATACTGAGATATTAATTTACCAAATTCTTGCAGAGGAATCATCGGATTTTCTCGTTCGCCATAAACGTGTAGTTAGTCACGTTCCGGGTGAAGATATTGCAGTGAAGATTAGTAGTGCAAAATACGTTGTAGTTATTAAACACTCTTGGAAAATCCATTGCGTAGGTAGTATTCTTTCAATTAACGTTGTTATCACCGCTGCTGAATGTGTTCCATTGAGTCCAGATCAATATCAAATTGTCTCTTCTACATCACTCTCGAATCGTGGTAAAAATCAAAATGTGATAGACATAAGAAGACACTTAGCTATTGCCTTGCTCACTACTGGTCAGCCCTTCATATATGGTGCTTTTTGTTATAACATACAGCTGCATGTATCGCTTCTACTACCAGACACAGTTGGTAAAGTTAGTGGCTGGGGATTCAACTGGAGAAGCATCACTGAGTAAGTTATTAATAATGTGGTATCACGTAAGTGAAAAATTATATTTTAAGCGTCATACGGAGAAAAATGGATATTCAAGCTTAATATCTTGGATACTGCACTATGGGACAACTATCTAGATATTTAGATATAATATCTTGATATTAAAACTTAACATCCAGATATTAAAATATACACTGTAAAAAACAAACTTCAATTACTTTAGTTAAAGTTTTTTTACAATTACCGTAGTTGAATTTTCAACAAAATAGTTGAATTTTCAATATATTTCTGACAGTGTATAATCCAAGTATTCTCACATCCAATATTTTAATCTCTGTATATTATATTTTAATATCTGGATATTCAGCTTCAATATCTAGATACTCAAATAGCGTGATTACACGAAGAAAAATGGATATTAAAAAGTAATATCTAGCTATTTAACTATGGAACGACTATCCTAGATATTTAGATATAATATCTTGATATTAAGTTTTAATATCAAGATATTATATCTAAATATCTAGATATTCGTCCCATAGTTAAATAGCTAGATATTACTTTTTAATATCCAATTTTCTCCGTGTAAGTATCTAATTGAGTATATATATGACAACTATCTATAAGATATTCAACAGGATGAATATCTGGATATTTAGGATGAATATCTAGATATTCAGAATGAATATCTAGATATTTAGAATGAATATATTTTTTTGACTATCTAGATATTAAGTTTGAATATCCATTTTTCTCCGTGTAGTTGTCCCATATTTAAATAGCTAGATATTACGGTTTAATATCCAGTTTTCTCCGTGCAGCTTCAATATCTAGATACTCAAATAGCGTGATTACACGGAGAAAACTGGATATTAAAAAGTAATATCTAGTTATTTAACTATGAAACGACTGTCCTAGATATTTAGATATAATATCTTGATATTAAAACTTAATATCCAGATATTCAAATTTAATATACAGAGATTAAAATATTGGATGTTAGAATATTTGGATTATATATTTGAATATCTGGATATTAAGTTTTAATATCAAGATATTATATGTAAATATCTAGATAGTCGTCTCATAGTTAAATAGCTAGATATTACTTTTTAATATCCAATTTTCTCCGTGTAAGTATCTAATTGAGTATATATATGACAACTATCTATAAGATACTCAACAGGATGAATATCTGGATATTTAGAATGAATATCTAGATATTTAGAATGAATATATTTTTTTGACTATCTAGATATTAAGTTTGAATATCCATTTTCTCCGTGTAGTTGTCCCATATTTAAATAGCTAGATATTACGGTTTAATATCCAGTTTTCTCCGTGCAGCTTCAATATCTAGATACTAAAATAGCGTGATTACACGGAGAAAAATGGATATTAAAAAGTAATATCTAGCTATTTAACTATGGAACGACTGTCCTAGATATTTAGATATAATATCTTGATATTAAAACTTAATATCCAGATATTCAAATTTAATATACAGAGATTAAAATATTGGATGTTAGAATATTTGGATTATATATTTGAATATCTGGATATTAAGTTTTAATATCAAGATATTATATCTAAATATCTAGATATTCGTCCCATAGTTAAATAGCTAGATATTACTTTTTAATATCCAATTATCTCCGTGTAAGTATCTAATTGAGTATATATATGACAACTATCTATAAGATATTCAACAGGATGAATATCTGGATATTTAGAATGAATATCTAGATATTTAGAATGAATATATTTTTTTGACTATCTAGATATTAAGTTTGAATATCCATTTTTCTCCGTGTAGTTGTCCCATATTTAAATAGCTAGATATTACGGTTTAATATCCAGTTTTCTCCGTACAGCTTCAATATCTACATACTCAAATAGCGTGATTACACGGAGAAAAATGGATATTAAAAAGTAATATCTAGCTATTTAACTATGAAACGACTGTCCTAGATATTTAGATATAATATCTTGATATTAAAACTTAATATCCAGATATTCAAATTTAATATACAGAGATTAAAATATTGGATGTTAGAATATTTGGATTATATATTTTAATATCTGGATATTAAGTTTTAATATCAAGATATTATATCTAAATATCTAGATATTCGTCTCATAGTTAAATAGCTAGATATTACTTTTTAATATCCAATTTTCTCCGTGTAAGTATCTAATTGAGTATATATATGACAACTATCTATAAGATATTCAACAGGATAAATATCTGGATATTTAGGATGAATATCTAGATATTTAGGACAAATATACATTTGTAATTAAATTTTTTGACTATCTAGATATTAAGTTTGAATATCCATTTTTTTCATACATGCATGTATGATTATTTACACATTTCTTTCCAATTTCAGCCGTGGAACGAATCATCCTTTTAATTTACGATCAATCGACGTACCGATAATGGCCCATCGGGAATGTGTAGATAGATACCGATCTATAATATTGCGATTACAGATAAAGAAATTTGCACTTATCATGAGCAAAGACACTGTGGTCATAATGATTTTGGTGCCGGTTTAGTTATTAACGGTTATTTGGCTGGGATTTTTCTTTGGAGTGGACTAAATCAAAGTAGTACTAATCCTCAATATCCTGCTGTTTTTGCAGTATTGCAACATTCTGATTATAGTCACTGGATCAGGTCAAACATGCAAGAAATTGATGCACATCAATTCCGCATGAGGGGCAATGTTAATTCATAATTCCATCACGTTTGGCGAAAATTTTACTCAAATCTAGTTATTTTTAACTTTAAATCCATATACAAGATACAAACTTATTGCTACTCATCGAATTAGTATGTTATTTAAGCAAATTAGTAGAATATATGACAAAATAACTAATTTAACATTTATACCTATATTGAATTAGGCTGAAGTTTCAGACGTCTAGTCTGGCGATTTTTTATTTTTACATTTATTGGAATGAAAAATTAAAATATAAAAAAAAGGTTCGAAAACACACGATTTTTATTTATTCACTGGTACTTGATTTCATGTAAAATCTATTGAAATTCCTTAAAATCACATAAAATGTATTTAAATGTCTTAAAATAATTTCAAATTATATTTAATGTTTTGAAACCTATTGAAAATCTTGAAACTCTTTTGAAATTCCTTGAAATTTAATCCAAACACTTGAAATATCTTAAAATCATTACAAATATTTCGAAATCCTTTGGAATTTATTTAAATATCTTTAAATCTCTTCAACTTTCTTCAAATTCCTATCCTTTAATTCTTTTGAAAACCTCTTATTTTCTTGAAATCTTTTGAAATCCCTTTAAATATCTTGAAATTCTTGAAGATCACTTAAAATCTTTCTTAATCCTTTAAAGCCTCTTTAAAATCCCTTTTAATTCCTTAAATTACTTAAAATATCCTAACGTCTCCACGAAATACCCTAAATGTCTTGAAAGATCTTCAAAATACTTAAAATCCTCTAAATTCACTTGAAATCAATATTGAAAATCCTTAAAATCATTTAAAATGTATTTAAATATCTTGAAATCATTTCAAATTATTCTCAATCCACTGAAATCGTTTAAAATATTTCGAAATTTTTTAAGAAGAAAAAAATTCGTCTAAGTAGTCGTCTGAAACTTCAGCCCAATCTATATTGACACTAATTGTTCTCTAAATCTGAATTAGTGAAAAGTGAGCCACTAATTTACTTTAACGAAAATTTTTACTAATTATTAGTTGTATTTCACTATTTCAATTCGCAGTTTTTAACTTTTCACTAAAGTTTTAGTTAAAAATAACTAACAATTAGTAGAATTTTTCACTAAACAGTAAATTAGTGACTCACTTTTCACTAATTCAGATTTAGAGAGTACATTAGTAAGTTTCTACTATAATTCGAATTTAGATATTATGAGACAATGAGGTATATGCTAGGAAGGATGCTTAACTCACAAATACTATTTTTACTAACAAGTCTGAAAAAACTTCAGTGATTTTTGATGTTGCCAAAAATATTACGAAATTCCTTAAAATCCAAAAAAAACTTGAAATTTAATTGTATTCTTCATTTTCAAAATTTGTCTAAAATCTACATGTTGAAACTAATTACACTGTTTTTTTATTTTAATTAAATGTGTTATTAAAAATGTTTTAAATTCTATATAGTGCCGACCATTTAATAAATATATGTAAGTACAAAAAGATTATCTGTGATGAAATTCACCTTTTTGTTACTCTCTAAATCTGAATTAGTAAGAAGTTACTAATGAAATAGTGCACATTCGTTCACTAATACACTTTAGTAAGCATTTTTACTATCAATTAGTTAAAAATTACTAATTCACAGTAAAATAGTACTAATTCATTTAGAAAGCCTCACTAATTAGTTTAATTAAAGTTACTAAATGAATTATTACTTTTTTACTGTGAATTAGTAGTTTTTGACTAATGGATAGTAAAAATTCTTACTATTTCATTAGTATAACTTATAACTAATTCAGATTTAGAGAGTAAGTCAGTAATTGTTGTTTTTACAATGATCTCTTATTATTAAAACGTTATTTAAGTTTTAGTGTGGAATTAAAAAGAAAACTTGTAACTTTCCATTATATCCCTTTGTCTTTTTTTTATCTCATTTATTAAGGCTTTAAAAAAATATAAGATAGTAAGCTTTGTCTACAAAAAAATTGCATTAATATTATGGGTTGATCGATTCGTCTCGAAGCAAGAAATATTTTCTATTCTTGCATCAACTTTAAATTACATATGCTATTTCTTCAAACCTCTCATAATTTCTGGAAATATTTTACATGTAAATTCCTTATTCCTTAAAATATCTTAAAGTCCCTTAAAATTCTTAATATATTTCCAGGAAATCTTTTAAAAATCATAAAAATCTCTTGAAATCCTTTTCAATTCCACGAATAATTTTAAATATTCTTGGTATTCAAGAAATTGTTTAAATTTAAGAAAAAATAGTACACATAAACTTTATTGGAGATATAAAAAAAACTTGTAATCTTCAAATGTATCTCTTTTTTTTTGTTATCTTATTTATTAAGGTTTTAAAAAAACAAGAGATACTAAGTTTTGTCTATAAAAGATACAAGCTTAAAAATGTCCGTAATTTGATTTCCTCTATTGAAAAATTACAATTTCAACACCTAAATTATAAAATGCAAGAAAAAATATACTTCCATCTATTAATTCTTTGTGGAATTTGGTGTCACGGCATTATTGGAACCTTCGCCAATGAAGAAATTAGTAAGTAAAATAATATCCTATATGGGACGTTCTTTTACAAATCGTACGTATTTTTACGAAAAATGACCGACCCATTTTTGATTCAACTAAAACTTTTTTTACGAGTTTTTTATGCAAAAAGAAAGATACGTATTCGAGGATTTTTTTTTGAAAATAGAAAAGATTAAAAATTTGAGAATTTGGTGATTTTTGGCTTGAAGACTATTTTGTAAAAATTCATATCTCCGGCTCTATTTGAGCTAGAGACTTTATTTTTTTTCATTTTAAAGGTAAAAGACCGAGCTTTAATAAAAAAAATACTTCGAAGGCAAAATATTAACAAATTAAAATTATTATAAACTATTGAAATTTTTAAATCGATTTTTAACAATTGCCCACGCATGAATCAAGTTCTTAGTGTTTTTATCGTATTCTACGTAACAATTTTTTGAATTTTCTTAAAAAATCGAAAATTCAAATTTTTAGCCAAATAACGCGTGATATAGAGAAAATTATAAGAACATAATTATTGGTCTTTAAAAGATATACAAATTATCCCTTGAAAATTTTTTAACACGATGATTAATCCGCTTATTTTTTTAATAATTCATTTTCTAACTTATGAATGTCTATGATGAGAATGTCTATGATGAGATGTGTTCCTTAAGGAGTTTTTCTACTTTATACCTTTAAAAAAAAGAGCTATTTTTCAACATTTTTTTTGAGTATGTCAAGAAAGATATGGATATAAATATTTTTAGGTATGATAAAACATGTCTTAAAATACGTTAAAAAAATTGTTTTTTATTTATTTTATTGCATTGTTATTGTTTTAAACGCGTTTTTCTCAAAACAGCGTTTTTAAAACGGTACCAAGGATTTTATGAAAACTATTCGACCGATCCTTATAAAATTTAAACCACACATTCTATACATATTGAACTAGGCCTGTTGCCTATAATATATTTAAAAATATCATTTTTGCTAATTTTTTAAACAAAAAAACAGTGAAAAAAATGCATTTTTTTTAAATTTTTGTTCGCCATTTTGTTATTTTCTCATAAATATTAGTTATTATAGGCAACAGACCTAGTTTTAGTAATACTGAAGCAAACTCACTTTTGTTTTTTTTTTCAGCTAGCCGTTACCGAGATATCCCTGGTACCGTTTACCCTTTTGATTTTGAGAAGCCTACGCACAATCATTATTTTTAATATAAACATTGAATAAAGTTAATAAAAAAAAATTTTTTTATGTAGTTTAATACATGTTTTAGCATACATAAAAATATTTATTTCCATATCGTTCATGATATACTCAAAAAAAATGTTCAGAAATAGCTCTTTTCTTCAGCTTATAAAGTAGAATAACCCCTTAAGGTCTTCACGGAGAAAAATGGATATTAAAAAGTAATATCTAGATATTTAACTATGGGACGACTATCTAGATATTTAGATATAATATCTTGATATTAAAACTTAATATCAGGATATTAAAATAAATAATCCAAATATTCTAATATCAAATATTTTAATCTCTATATATTAAATTTGAATATCTGGATATTAAGTTTTAATATCAAGATATTCATTTTTCTCCGTGTTATTTTTAAAACTTTATTTCAGTTTTAGTGTGGAATTAAAAAAAACTTGTCATCTTCACGTATATGTCTTTGCCATTTCTTTATCTTATTTATTAAGGCTTTAAAAAAACAGGAGACACTAAACTTTGTCTATAAAAGCTAGAAGTCAAAAAATTTCCACAATTTCATATCGTCTTCCGTGTAGTAAATTGAAAAATTATACTTTCAACACCTAAATTATAAAATGGGAGAAAAAACATACTTCCATCTATTAATTCTTTGTGGAATTTGGTCTCACAGCCTTATTGGTACCTTCGCCAATGAAGAAGTTAGTAAGTAAAATTATATTTTATGTATATCTAAATTTATTTGGATTAAGGGCATGCTCTGCCCCGTAGTTTGTGAAAATATTTTTTCAAAGTCACCACGGCCAAACGAAATTATATATCGCTTTCAAACATTGGGATATGGGAAATGAGACGCTAAATTGCGTTTTAAAATTTAATTTGAGTAGTAATTTTGAAAAAAAATCCGATCCCTACCTTACAGACTTAGTTTTTTTTTTTTTTTAATTAATACTCAAATTAAATTTTAAAACGCAATTTAGTGTCTCATTTCCCATATCACAAAGTTTGAAAGCTATATATCATTTCGTTTGGCCGTGGTAACTTCGAAAAAAAATTTTCACAAACCACTAGGCAGAGCATCCCGCGTGAAAAAAGTTTGCGTGGCTCAAGCCTGGCTTAAGAATGGCTCAAGCATGGCTTAAGAATGGCTTAAGCATGGCTTAAGAATGGCTTGAGCATGGCTTAAGAATGGCTTGAGCATGGCTTCAGAATGGCTTGAGCATGGCTTAAGAATTGCTTAAGCATGGCTTAAGAATGGCTTAAGCATGGCTCAAGAATGGATCAAGGCTAGCATTAAGGTATGGACCAGGGTGTTCCGGGGTGTACCAGATTGTTCACCAGGTTTTTGAAAAAACAATCTAAAATCATGAATCGATGGCAGAGGGGCACCGGGTCGTGCACCAGGTAGCTAGAACAAAACTTAATGAAAATTATCTGAGATGATTGTAACTTGAAAGAAACTTGACAAATCTTTTGCCATTCTTATTCCACTCTTAATGAAAATTGTCTGAGATGATTGGAACTTGAAAGAAACTTGACAATCTTTTGCCATTCATACCCCACGCTGAATGAAAAAAGAATGGATCAAAATTGCTAAGCTTTTTTCGACTTCCAACACCGTGAGACCATTTTGAATAAAGCGTGTATTAAGAATGGGAAAAGATTGACTATTTTATTTCAATTTCCAATTAGCTGAAACGATTTTCATTAAGCGTGGGACAAGAATGGCAAAAGATTTTCAAATTTCTTTCGAGTTCCAATCATCTCAGACAATTTTCATTAAAGGTGGGATAAGAATGGCTCAATATTGCCAAGTTTAATTCGACGTGGAATAAACTGAGATGATTTTCATTAAGCGTGAGTTAAGAATGGCAAAAGATTGTCAAGTTTCTTTCGACTTCCAATCATCTCAGACAATTTTCATTAAGAGTGGGATAAGAATGGCTCAATATTGCCAAGTTTAATTCGACTTGGAATCAACTGAGACGATTTTCATTAAGCGTGGGATAAGAATGGCAAAAGATTTGTCAAGTTTCTTTCAAGTTCCAATCATCTCAGATAATTTTCATTAAGTTTTGTTCTAGCTACCTGGTGCACGACCCGGTGCCCCTCTGCCATCGATTCATCATTTTAGATTGTTTTTCTAAAAACCTGGTGAACAATCTGGTACACCCCGAAACACCCTGGTCCATACCTTAAGCCATTCTTAAGCCATTCTTAAGCCATACTTAAGCCATTCTTAAGCCATGCTCAAGCCATGCTCAAGCCATGCTCAAGCCATGCTTAAGCCATTCTTAAGCCACGCTTGAGCCACGCAAACTTTTTTCACGCGGGATGCCCTTAAAAAAGATGATATTTCATTTACCATATTTTTGCAGAAGAATCATCGGATTTTCTAGTTCGCCATAAACGTGTAATTAGTAGCGTGCCGGCTGAAGACACTATAGTGAGGATTAGTAGTGCAAAGTACGTAGTAGTTATTAAACACGATTCGAAAATCCATTGCGTAGGTAGTATTCTTTCAATTAACGTTGTTATCACCGCTGCTGAATGTGTTCCATTGAGTCCAGATCAATATCAAATTGTCTCTTCTACATCACTCTCGAATCGTGGTAAAAATCAAAATGTGATAGACATAAGAAGACACTTAGCTATTGCCTTGCTCACTACTGGTCAGCCCTTTATATATGGTGCTTTTTGTCATAACATACAGCTGCATGTATCACTTCTACTACCAGGCACACTTATTGGTCAAGTTAGGGGCTGGGGATTCAACTGGAGAAGCATCACTGAGTAAGTTGTTAATAATGTGGTATTAAGTAAGTAAAAAATAATATTGTTAAGGGTCATATATCATTAATTAAACATCTCTTTCCAATTTCAGCCGTGGAACGAATCACCCTTTTAATTTACGATCAATCGAAGTACCGATAATGGCCCATCAGGAATGTGTAAATATATACCGACCTCATGTTGCGATTACAGATAAAGAAGTTTGTACTTTTCATCCGGATAGACACTGTGGCCATACGGATTTTGGTGCCGGTTTAGTTATTGACGGTTACTTGGCTGGTGTTTTTCTTTGGAGTGGATTAAATCAAAGTATTAGGATTGATCCTCGATATCCTGATGTTTTTGCAGTCTTGCAAGATCCTCATTATAATAACTGGATCAGATCAAACGTGCAAGAAATTGATAGACATCGACTGGCCCTTAGGGCCTTTTAATCCAGAACTTCATGCACAAACAAGCATTTTAATAAATTCTGTTTTTTTTATGTTAAATCTGTAAACAAAATATAAAATACGTCAGTCCCAAAGCTAGAGCTGTATTAATCCATAATTCCATCATGTACAATGAACATTTTAATAAGTTTTTAAATTTATTGGAACTCATTGAACTTGTAAGTTATTTAAGCAGATTAGAAGGAACCTCCTTTATTAAATCATTTGGAAAAAACATAAATTTTACCATTTCATTTATGTAGTGTGAGAAAATTAATTATTTAACATTCATACCCATTGCCACTAATTGCATTAGTAAATTTCTAGTATAATTCGAATTTAAAGAGTATGAAATACAGAGTTATAAGCTAGTAAGGTTGCTTAACTGACAAATACTATTTTTACTAATAGTAAATTCTGAATGAACGTCAGTGAATTTAGATGTTGCCAAAAATATTATGAAATTCCTTAAAATCTAAAAAAAAACATGAAATTTCATTGTAATTTTAACTTTTAAAATTTCTCTAGAATCTTCATGTTGAAGACATTACAGTGTTATTAGTAAATGTTTTAAGATCTATATGGGACGTTATTTTACAAATCGAACAGAGAATTGACCGACCCATTTTTGATTCAGCTAAAACTTTTTTTACGGGTTCTTTATGGAAAAAGAAAGATACGTATTCGAGGATTTTTTTTGTTTTTTTGAAAATAGAAAGGATTGAAAATTTGAGAATTTGGTGATTTTTGGCTTGAAGACTATTTTTTTAAAATTCATAACTCCGGTTCTGTTTGATCTAGAAACTTTATTTTTTTCATTTTAAAGGTAAAAGAACGAGCTTTAATAAAAAAAGTACTTCAAAGAAAAAATATTAACAAATTCATATTGTTATAAACAATTGAAATTTTTAAATCGATTTTTAACTATTGACCCACCCATGAATCAAGTTTTTAGTACTTTTATCGTATTCTACGTTAAATTTCCTTTCGAAAACGATTTTTTAATCGATGGACAAATAATTAGTACTATCCGAAAAAATTTAATTTACCTAGCGCGGTACGTCACACCGGCGCGCGGATCACATTGCACGGCCCATTTTCTTGTCTCATATTGTTTTTCTCTGAAATATAAATGATTATTATATATTTTGAATTAAATAACCTTATTTATTAGCTAAGATGACTTTATTAAAAATTGAAGCAATAAATAAATAAAAAGAAATAAATGAAAAACATCACTGTTGAAAATTTAAATTACTTATTTATTATCGATTCGTGGTCTTAAAGTTTGTAAATTATTTATTTACTAACTTTTACAATATTGTTTTTGTTATACAATGAAAACTGCCTTGCTTCCAATTGTTTAACAGAAATTGGAATCATAGAATGAAATTTCAAGGTCCCCTTTATTGTTAAAGCTTTTTGAAAGCGTGCTGATAATCGTCTTTCTTCTTCCTCGTACTCAGCATTTGTCGAATAACGACACGTTATATTTGGTAGAGCTTCTGTCGCCCAGATAAATAATTCTTTGGGCGAACGAATAGGTTGATCTACTCTTTGCAGACTAGCTCTAGCAGCAAGTCTTTTTAACGTGTCACCAATTCCATCACATGGTCCTTTTCCATGCGAAGTAGGAAAAAAGTGCAATATGACCCGCGCGCCGGTGCCCGTGTGGAAATTGTTTTATGGCCCAAGCTGGATCCAAGCCTGGCAAAATTAGGCCCCGGCCTGGCCCAAGCTCGTACCTAGTTTATAATTTATTATTACTTTTATTGTTAATTAATATTAAATATTATATGTAATTTTAAGAAGAAATCAATGTTAAATTCAGATCAACTTTATTTTTTTTATTCAAAACGAACATGAAGAATATATATGTATATTTTTAACTTATTATATTACGGCCAATTAAGATTTTTTTACAGATTACAAGTGAAGATAATTTTTTTATTTCGAATACTCTATTTTTTCATAAAAAAAAAAAGAATTAGTTAAGCAATCTTTTCAATTAGATTATATTATTTATCTTGTTACCTGAATTCATGTTTTCCTTTATTCCGTTACTATGTATGGAATCCCTGTCAGAATCTGTGGTACTAGAAACCTCATTGCAAATAAGATCATCATTTTCACTGGAAGCATTTTCTTCATTGATACAATTATTTGCAATAGGCATTATATTTACCGGTTCATTGATTTTCTCGCCAGGTTCGGATTCATCCTCGCTATCTGCATTATTTACTATAAAAGTATTTCTTAAATTTAATATTATACATTATATTAGTTTTTAGTAATGAATACGGCTACAAAACGAATAAATATCTGATTATAATATTTTTGAAGGAAAATTATAAAATCAAATTTTAAGGTTATCATGATTGATATTTACATACCTTCATTTTCAACACGTAAACGTAAAGAATTAACACTGACGATTGCTCTATGTCTCCTAACTCTAAGCGTACTCTTTATTTTCGGCATTTTCAATATTTAAAAGTGCATGTCGTTATCACACTGATAATTGCACAATAAACAATTAAGTACGCATAAAT
>UCOK01018054.1:0-15159 GCA_900474325.1 Synergus umbraculus | reverse complement strand
GTTATGCATGATGCTGAAACTGGCCGCCAGATTCTAGCGGCCAGGGAAATATTCTCGGAAATATTTCCATGTATTACAACTTCAAGTCAGTCGTTGAAACGAACCATAGGTTAAATAATAACGATAGGCATTGAAAATAATTATTTTATTGCAAAAAACAGTCTTGCATCGGGAAATTTCGCTTATATTCAAATACTACATTATTCAAAGATAATTTCCCATATTTTTAAAATGCTTTATCGTGGTATTTAAAGCCAGGATAAGTTTTTCAATATAAGGTTACATTGCAAAAAAAAAATTTAATTTATCCTTACTTTAAATACCACGATAAATTGTTTTCAAAATATGGGAAATTATATTTGAATAATGTAGTATTTGAATATAAGCGAAATTTCCCGATGCAAGACTGTTTTTTGCAATAAACTAATTATTTTCTATACCTATCGGTAGGTAAGTTCACATTTAAAAATCTTACCCTGGCTTTAGATACCACGATAAATCATTTTAAAGATATGGGAAATTATCTTTGAATAATGTAGTATTTGAATATAAGCGAAATTTCCCGATGCAGAACTGCTTTTTTGCAATAAAATAATTATTTTCAATGCCTATCGTTATTTAACCTATGGTTCGTTTCAACGACTGACTTGAAGTTGTAATACATGGAAATATTTCCGAGAATATTTCCCTGGCGGCTAGAATCTGGCCGCCAGTTTCAGCGTCATGTGGTTATGCCAACCGTGTAGGACGTTAAAAAAAATGTACCTCTATATTTTTTTTTATATCGTGCGTTTTTTGGCTTTAAATTTTAATTATCTTTCTTTTTTCTTCCTCATAGAGGAAGCTTTGTAATCGTTACATTTTCCAATATTTTTCAAATGGTTTAATTAAACTTTCGTCACTTGATAAATGTCTAATATAATATTCTAGTCAATTGTCCGGATATGTGCGTGTATGTGTATATGGATGTCGCCGTTTTTTGTCGCCCTATTGACTTAAAGACAGTTGTAGATAAATTGATGAAATTTGTAAGGTATATTGGCTCCACATATTGGGATCAGAATTCTTGAGGGCGTCACCTGTGGAATCATGTCAATATGGCCGCGATAACAGATAGATTTTGAAAAATACCATTGAGTTGATAGTAGAAATGATAAAAAATCATTCAAAATACCTCAGAATTAAATTAACAATTAAACAAACTTGTGATTTTACAAATTCTACACACCCTCTTGTAGCAATTTTGTTGAGGGGAACAAGTTTTACAAGCGGAACACGATTTTTCTTGTTTTTTACCTTGAAATGCTGAAAAAATATTTATAAATATTAAATGGCAATATCAGAATAGAATTCTTTTTGATTTAATAGTAATTGGAATTTTTAAAAATAAAAAAGTCGCACTGTTTCATGTTTTTACGATGGGGAAATCGTGTATTTATACAAATTATTGTTGGCCACTTTAGGAAACTTTAAAATGTTTGAAAACAAGAATTGGTATATTCACTAGCAAAGATTGATATTTTTTGTATTATGAACGCAGAATAATAAAAGTTGATAACGATATTATCCAATAATATACAGGCATTTATAGAAATTACTAGCTTGAGTTACATATGTTAATAGAAATATTCTACAACCTTGCGCTCGGTTCTGTTTAACAATATTTTTCACGATTAAAACGAAAACTGCTCATCCTATTGAAAAATGGCTCAAGGAGAACTTGTAGATCTTTTTAAGACCAATAATAATGTTTCTTATCATTTTCTCTGTATCTCGCGTTATTTGGCTCAAAATTTGAATTTTCGATTTTTTAAGGAAATTCAAAAAGTTGTTATGCCTATCCTATAGGGTGTTCAAAAAGAAAAATTTTTCATCTTTAGACTTTTTTTCATATCGTGCGTTGTTTGGCTTCTAATTCAATTTTTATTTCATTTTTTTGGATTTTCAAAATATTATAAGTCTTTCAATTCTTTTTTATCCAAAAAAGTCATTAAGAAAAATTGTTCGTCTTTTTAAGTACTACGAACATCTGGCATTAGAATTTTTAAATTAAAAAAAAAAGTGGTTTCAAAAATTTTCAAAATACTCCAACTTTTTGAATTTTTGTCCAAAATGGCTGACCACCGAACTTGACCTTTATTTTAGGACTCTAAAAGAGTATACCAAAGGACAATCCAGTCGGTCAATTCTTTTGAAAGTTATCGTGATAACAAACTAAAATCTACAGACTGGCATACAGATAGACAGACATACAAACAGACACATACGTAAAAACATGTTTTTCGGGTTCAGGGGGTCCCAAAACGTGGACATTTAATGAAAACTGGGGGGGTCAAATTTTACAATAATGACTGACAACTCTGAATTGAAATCAAAATTCAGAGAGGTAAGTTTACAAAATCTTGTAAAACTACTACGTTGGAAGTAAGAAAGTCACTACTCTGAAGGAAGTAATTTTACAAGTTTTGTTATAATTACAAAACGTAGTAGTAAAGTTACAAAAAATATTTTTACATTCTCATCAGAGAGAATGTATTAGATTTGTTTAAAATTTGACCCCCCAGTTTTCATCAAATTTCGACGTTTTGGGACCCCCTGAACCCGAAAAACATGTTTTTACGAATGTGTCTGTCTGTCTATCTGTATGTCGGTCTGTCTGTAGATTTTAGTTTGTTAGCACGATAACTTTCGAAAGAATTGACCGATTGGATTGTCCTTTGGTATACTTTTTTAGTGTCCTAAAATGAAGGTCAAGTTCGTTAGCCAGCCATTTTGGATAAAAATTAAAAAAGTTGGAGCATTTTTTTAAATTTTGAAACCACTTTTTTTTAATTTGAAAATTCTAATGAATGTTCGTAGTACTCAAAAAGTCGAACAATTTTTCTTAATGACTTTTTTGGATAAAAAAAAATTGAAAGACTTATAACATTTTGAAAATACAAAAAAATAAAAGATAACTTAAATTAAAAGCCAAGCAACGCACGATATGAAAAAAAGTCTAAAGATGAAAAATGTTTCTTTTTGAACACCCTCTAGGATAGGCATAACAACTTTTTGAATTTCCCTAAAAAATCGAAAATTCAAATTTTGAGCTAAATAACGCGAGATACAGAGAAAATGATAAGAAACATAATTATTGGCCTTAAAAAGATCTACAAGTTCTCCTTTGGTCATTTTTCAATAGGATGAGTAGTTTTCGTTTTAATCATGAAAAATATTGTTAAACAGAGTCGAGCGCGAAAGGCGAGTGCCCTGATGAGAATGTGCTCCTTAAGGTCGATAGAACCTTAAGTAAATTGTGTTCGTTTGCATTACATTCCATTTTGTAGTAATTTAAATAAAAATAGGCGCAAGCGCGAGATGCGCGCAACACGGAGCGCGACGTGCATATGAAAATGTGCCCGCGTAAGTGGGCAGATTTTTTATACTGTATTTTATCCAATTTTTACGATATAATTTTACGAAAATACTGAAAATAGTATATTGTGTAACGAGTGGGGTATAGTTGCATATTGCGCACGAGTTGCACACACTATTTTTCATCACGAATGCAAGGAATATGCATTCTCCGTATTTTATCCGCACGAGCAAAGCGAGTGCAGAATATCGTCAGTGGGGAGGGGGGTCGGGGGGGGTCGGGTTCGGGGTTGAAGCCCCCCGAGAGGAAAAGCACCCCAATAAAAAAGATAATTTTAGCTGCCGGTGGAGAATTGAGGGGAGTCCAGGACTATATTTCCCCAATGCAAAAAAATGCATACTTTCGAAAATAATAATGAACAATATCAAGATATTTATTAAAATTTATTCAGATTATTAACTTCATTTCCACATATTGAAGTATGATATTTAGATCTAATACGTTTTTATTTGAGTATGGTTACATATAATCAATATGAATATTCATATTAATCATATGAATATTATTTGTCATTTTTTTTATACTTAATTGTTGCATCCATGACAGAAAACAAACTGTTTTTGGCATTTTACAGATGATAACGTTGAAAAATTTCTATCGAGAAAAATGTAGTAGATTAGACTCATAAGAGAGAGCATTAGGTCCCCACAGCAGGTTTCAGGTAAGGTGCGTTTTTTTCGTAAAAACACGGCGACGCGTGCGATTTTTCTTACTAAAACACGACGAATCATGCGATATTTCTTCTATTATAAAACACGGAGCAGCGTGCGATCTTTGTAGAACGCACGCTATTCGCACGGCGTGCGCAATATGCCGCAATGCGCACGGAAAACATATATGAAATATGGCATATTCCGTGCATGCGTGATGAAAAAATATATATCATTACAATACTATTATTAAATATTAATTTCGAAGTGTCTAAACGTCCGGCTAGACGGACGCAAAATTTCTTCTAAACATCCGGCTATACGGATGAATTAATCCTAAGTATTTCGTCCGGTTAAAAATTTCCTGACGTACTGGCGAACGCCAGTATCCGGATAAATTATTAAATCAAAATTTACGAATTTATTTCATTAAATTTGTGATAAGCTGAGAAAGTGATAAGTGATTTGTCCGTCTATTTATTTTTATAATGGTTTTAAATTGTTATTTTGATTTATATGTTAAATTAAAATAATTAAAATTTAATAACACTTAAAGATACTTAAACAATGTCGCTTACTGAATTTCGTTTCTTATTCGATTCTACTATGAACAAAAAGGAAAATATATTACCTGCACTAGCTAAAAACTGAATTCTTTTCATTCTTCATGTAAAGAAAAGTATCAAGAGTCATTAAATTTTAATTAGTTTTCAATATTATTTTATCAACTAAAGACTGGTCTTTCTATAAGAAAATGTTGCTTAAATATAATATAATGTTAAGGTAATGTCAATAAAACAATTCTGACTAAAATATATACACATTTTAAAATTTTTAGATAGAAAAAAAGAAAGGTTTACATTAAAACACACGATCCACATGTGGTAATTCATCGTAAGAGCAATTTGGTTCATTCAAATTTACATACGCAATAATAAATAATTTCCGCTAAAATTAATCAATGCAGCTCCATCTCATGCAGAGGTATGTTGACCATTTTTAGCTAAAACTATTTATTATGGCGAATGTAAAATTTGGTTAAGGGCATGTGATACTTTTCCATAAGAGCAAATTAGTTATACCAATTATACATTCATTATAATAAATATTTTCAGCTGATAAGAGTCAATAAGCCTCCCTTTCATGTAGACGAAAGTTTATTGACTCTTATCAGCTAAAAATATTTATTATCATGAATGTATAATTGGTATAACTAATTTGCTCTTATAGTAAAGTATCACATGCCCTTAAGGGCGTTGGATAATGGGGACTTGGAAAATTTTTTGGGTGCCCCCAATAATAAAGACGGCCCTGCCTCCGTATTTAATTTGAAGAGTAGATTTCGGGATAAATAAAAGAAACTCACCAAGTATTTCGGGTCTGACAAAATCCTAGAGTGCATTTTATAAAAAATACATCGCGTTTTTCTTGAGAAAATAAATATTTTTACTACAAATATTCACTTTCTGAAACGGCGAAATGCATACCGAGCAGATAAATCGCGGGAAGAGATGACGATTTTCAAAGTCACTCCGCTTTTCACTATTTTATAGCACAACACCGTCACTAGATGAAGAAAACGTTCTGTACGCGGTCCTTCCACAAAATAAACTTTCAAACTCTGAAAGAGACTTTGCGGAACATTGCGAAATAAAAATTTGTCGCGTCAGGAACTTTTTTGATATCACTTGACATGTCAGAAATATAACAAAAATGGAGGCCAACCATCTTTGAGTGCATCACTTACGCTCAAACAGTGCAAACAGGCATTTTCGGAACTAAAATGATGAATTTTAGATCGTTTATTGGTTAACCAATACCAAGGCCAATTGGCCTCTATCTTTGTCATATTTCTGACATGTCGAGTGATATCAAAAAAGTTCCTGACGCGACAAATATTTATTTCGCAAAGTTCCGCAAAGTCTCTTTCAGAGTTTGAAAGTTTATATTGTGGGAGGACCGCGTACAGAACGTTTTCTTCATCTAGTGACGGTGTTGTGTCTAGAAAATAGTGCAAAGTGGAGTGACTTTGAAAATCGTCATCTCTTCCCGCGATTTATCTGCTCGGTATGCATTTCGCCGTTTCAGAAAGTGAATATTTGTAGTCAAAATATTAATTTTCTCAAGAAAAACGCGATGTATTTTTTATAAGATGCACTCTAGGATTTCGTCAGACCCGAAATACTTGGTGAGTTTCTTTTATTTATCCCGAAATCTACTCTTCAAATTAAATACGGAGGCAGGTCCATCTTTATTATTGGGGGCACCCAAAAAATTTTCCAAGTCCCCATTAACCAACGCCCTTAACTAAATTTCTCTGATGACTTATGGTAAAATAACACATGTTCTTAAGAAAAGAATTCGTCTTTTAGCTAGTGTAGATAATGTTTCCCTTTTTCTTCATATGTTTGCCTTCAATATAGCTTGAATTAATAGAATCGAATAAGTGGCGAAATTCAGTATTAAAATTGTAATTATTTTGATTTAACATATATAAGTAAAAATAAGAATTTAGAACCACCATTAAAATAAAGACGAAACAAATCACTTATTACTTTCTCAGCTGAATACGGGCATAACTAATATTTATGTCAATAGCCGGATAAATTTTATTGAATAAATTCGTCCGGCCATCGACATTCTGCTGTACATAGCGGGATGAATTTTTATTTCCTAATTTATCCGGATACTGGTACTCTGCTATAGCCGGATTAATTATCTTGGAGAAATTCGTCCGGACACTGGCACTCTCTGCTGTAGCCGGAAGAATTATTTTAGATAAATTCGTCCGGTTACTGGCAGTGTACACTCTACTGCAGCCGGATGAATTAATTTTATCAAAAACGTCTGTCTAGTCGCATTGTATTAATTTAGATAGAAAAATACTACTGAATAAGAAGAGCTACAGTACTATACTTACTTTTTGGAGTATACGTAGAAATTTGAGAATTGTGGCAATTGAGATGTTGTGGTTAGTTCTTTTTGTGTTCCAGCAGTTAAAATCTTTCTTGCAATATTTATATATGATATAAATACATACAAATTATATTATTATTATATATATATATATATATATTGCCATGTATACAGCTTATACAGGAACTGTATTTGTTTTGGATTTTTTGTGTAAAGACAGTTCTACTAAATAAATTGGAGACAAGGGGAAATTCAAGCCAAGCAAGTCAAAAATCATTAAAAGTCCATTTTCTCCAACTATTCATGAAATTTGATGAATAAATGCAAGTTCACTATCCTCATTGAGTGGAAACTAATTTTGAATCTGTCTGATTACTAATTACTGAATATTATGCAGAAAACTGTGTCAACACAATCACATTCAGAAACTTAGAGTAAAGAAGTCAAAAGGATTCTTCCTATCTTTAATAAAGATAGCAACTTGCAGTAAGACCAAATTATGAAACAGCTTATTGCAAGGTTATTGTGTAGGCAGGACTGTTCCTTTTAATCCATCATCAATATAATAGCCAGGGATGAGAACAATTAAGTATATTTCCCGACAAGATTAATGGTGCGTTTACATCTCGGCCTGCCTAGTGATGTGCCGTGACCGTAATTTTCTGGTCACTGGTAATTTCTTACCGTAACTCGGTAATTATTTGGTAAAAGTGGTAATTTCTTATTTGCACTATTGTTAACGAAAATTTTTTTAAAATAACGTGATATACATTTTATAGAAACAAGTTAGCTGTAATAAGCAAAAAATGTTTACAAAATAATTTTTAAACATAAAAGACAAAACTTTATTACTTTTTTCAATGAAACATAACCTCAAATTTTAAAATCATCGGCAGCAAACCTGCATAGACTATGTTGGCAGTGTTGGCTGGTGTTGGTATCACTGTTATTGTCGAATGTCGTCTGCTTTCTTCCGAATTTATCACATTTTTGAGATATTTATACATAAATTTCAATTTTATGACTGTGAAAAATATGTTATTTGGGTACTTAATATTAATAATTTTTCAAGTTTAATTATTTGCTTGAAAAAACAATTTATATTTAGAGAATTACCACAATTACCAAAAAATTACCAATTACGGTAAATTTTTACGTAAAAGAAAAATTTACCGTCACTGACGCGGTAACAACGGTCATGGCACATCAGTAGGCCTGCCCGATCGGTGCAGGCAGAAAGTACATAAGAGTAAAAGAGATAGAGATTGAAAAATTGGACAAAAAGAACTCTCTATCTCTTTTACTCTTATGTACTTTCTGTCTGCACCGGTCGGGCAGGCCGAGGTGTAAACGCACCATAAAGGTGCAAGGTGCAGATCCATGTCGGCAGAAAACGTAGGCGTAAAGCAGAAACTCATGAGAGTGACAGAGATAGACAGATATGCTTGTCTCTTTCACTCTCACAACCCATCCCTGTATCTCTGTCTCTTTCATGAGGGTGCCGTCCTATGATAGCAGAAAACCAGGGTTGCACGGTTACGCGTAACTTGCGGATTTTTACGTATATTACTATGGTTTTTTACATTTGTAAATTACGTATTATACGTAGAAACCCCCCCACTCCATATGAATTTAGTGTTTTCAAGGTAATATACGTACGTTAATTACGTCAAAAACTTCATATAATTTACCTAAGGTATATTGCGTGTGCAACCCTGCAGAAAACGCAAAGCAGAAAGCAGAAAATTATAAGAGTGAAAGAGACAGGCAGATTTTCTCTCTCTTTCACTCTAAAGGCCAAAATACACGCTCGCCGAAGTGTCGAAACGTTTCCGCGTTTACATAAGAGTAAAAGAGATAGAGCATGAAAAATTGGACATTAAGTACTCTCCATCTCTTTTACTCTTATGTAAACACGGAAACGTTTCGATACTTCGTCGAGCGTGTATTTTGGTCATAATGATTTTCTGCTTTCTGCTTCGCATTTTCTGCTATCATAAGACGGCACCCCCTGAAAGAGACAGAGATTACAGGGATGGGTTGTGACGCGTCACTCGAGGTTTTCGACGTATCTTACCTAAATGAGGTAACATACCGTAACAAACTGTAGAAAACCTGTAACATACCTATCCAAAATGGCGGACCAATACTCGAGATATAACTGTCATGGTGCCGTCCTATGGCAGCAGCACGAAGGAATAATAAGGAGACCAAACTGCCCGTGGAAGGCCTCTCAAATCGGGAAATAGAAATTCGAACGTAAGTGCCTGACTTATTCTCAGGAATACCGAAATCGAGTGCGCATGGGCGCAGTTGACACTCTTCCAATTCATGAGAAAGGTGTGCGAGTGAGAAAGTTTGTCAAATTGATGTAAGTTAGAGAGGTTATGTTCGGTTCTTGATATTATATGAACGATAAACGAAATAAATGTATAAACGGAATTTCCAGTAATTGTTTGAAAAATGTGTAATCAAATTTTGAGGAGGAAAAGTATAGGTAAGTATCTTTTAAATTTTTAATATGTTAAAGAAATCATGGAAGTAACATAACTTGATTGAAAAGTTTAAAGTTTGTCGGAGCGTTAACATGAACAATATTATAATTTTATTAAAAGTTATTATGACGTGATTTAGTTATTCTAAAATATTTACATAGAAATTAGTAAAATATGTATTTATAAGTTTTTATAAGCACCAAAACAAAAGAACATAACCTCTCTAACTTACATTAATTTGACAAACTTTCTCACTCGTACACCTTTCCCATGAATTGGAAGAGTGTCAACTGCGCCCATGCGCACTCGATTTCGGTATTCCTGAGAATAAGTCAGGCACTTACGGTCGAATTTTTATTTCCCAGTGGCGCTACGGAGTTCGGTCTCCTTATTATTCCTTCGTGGTTCTTACCCATGGATCCTTAATGTCATTAAGAGAATTAGTCAGGGTGTCGTCCTATGGTAGCAGAAAACGCAAAGCAGAAAGCAGAAAATCATAAGAGTGCCAGAGACAGGCAGATGTTCCCTCTCTTTCACTCTAATGATTTTCTGCTTTCTGCCTTGTGTTTTCTGCTACCATAGGACGGCACCCTCAATCAATTTCTGCATAGGTTCGATATATCGCTTGCTTGTAGAGGCATGAAAGTACCTTAAGGGCATGTATTACTTACCCGATACCTACCTTACCGACATTTTTTTCTCTGTAACGCTACGTCTACATTTATAATGATATCAACTTGAAAATTTATAAAATTAAAGAAAAGATGCTAATGTATGTTTGTCTGGTCTTAAATTTTTGCAAAAATAAAAAAAAAATTTTTGAAAAAAAATTTTTTTTTTTAAATGTCAATATTTAGGACCAGACAAACCTACCTTAAGGCTTTAGCTGGCTTTAGCTTCAAATATAGAAATTTTCAATGTGTTATCTCAATAAATGTAGACGTAGCGTTACAGAGAAAAAAATGTCGGTAAGGTAGGGATCGGGTAAGTAATACATGCCCTTAATTACGGTCCCTCTTCCTCGGATTTTCATTGCTTTAGCTACAAGAACGCTACGGACGGGAAATGGAGGAATTACTTTTGACTATAGTAGCAGACGACAGAACATACCGTTATGTTACCGGTAATATTACCCGATTTTAAATTAACGAGAATTTAAAAACTCTACCTTTACTGTACAACGTACAACCTGTAATTTCGCTAATCCATGACTTTACGGCAGTGTTGCCAATTTCATGGAAATTTCCCGGAATCCGGGAAATTTTAACGGACTTGGGAAATTTTGCGGGATATAAAGAAATTCCGGGAATTTCCGGGATTTTGTGCAATAATTTCATTTTTATGTATTAAATTTGCATTGATATTTTAAAAAGAATCTTTCGTTAATTACAACCAATCACAATGAGTTTCAATGGAAAAAGAAGCATTTTTATTGGTTGGAAGCCCTTGAGGTACTTTCATATGCCATGGTGCTCTCATGCAACCGTAGAGGGAAGATAGATCTATTGCTATTCATCTTACTCTAACACCTTGTGAAGTACTGTTCTAAAGTGAGATGAACAGATTTTTCAGGTTCTTACATGATTAAGTCATACCTCGTCTATGAGTGAAATTGGCTATGAAAAGGATTTTCAACCTCTGTTACAGGCCGCGGGATATCTCTGACATGCGTAGCAGTTATAATTCTGTGTATTTCTAGGCTATGTTAACTTATGTTTTAAAACCAGTTTCAACAAAAAAATACACAGGAACAACTACAGAACATGTCAAATATCAGAAATGCAAAAATTAGACTTTATTATTTAATGAATTCAATAAATAAATTTTTTTGTATGTAGTTTTACATGATTTGAATTTACGGGAAATTTCCGGGAAGTTTCAAAATTTGTCCGGGAAAAGTTGGGAATTTTCGATTGAGCTGCCGGGAAGTTTAGAGCGCTCACTCCGGCAACACTGCTTTACGGCCTCTCCTCTCCATGGTTTCAAACTTTTATTTTGAAGAAGCATATTAAAGTTTAATTGTTTTTAATTAAAAAATTTCTGAAATTTATTTATGAAAATTGCGGAGTAAAGTAATAATATAACAACTCGAAAATTACAAAATGACGGAAAAGGACGCTATTATATGTGTGCCCGGTAAGTAAATAATACTCAAATATATACACTGAAGAAATTACTCAAATAGCTCAAAATGTGTAAATACCAAGAATGTTAACGTTAATTAATTTATTTTACATTTACTATCTTTCTACAAAACATTGATCGTCGTCTGCTATATTGAAGAACCCTGGGCATGTAAAATCCGGTAAATGCATGGCAATAATTCTTATGATAATAAATTATACTATAAAGTTGAGTGTGAGGTTATGTTAAACTTCAAAATGTTCAAAATGTAAACGATGTAAACAAATACCAGCCCAGAGGCACTTCTATGGAAGCCTGTACATTTTTTAAAAGTTTAATAAATAAATAAATACATTTTTTAAATAATTAAAAATAAAATTATTTCATAGTTGAAAATCATGAAAATTATATTTTGTTTACTTAAAAAAACTAATTGCACAACAATAAAAAAACAAACATAAAAAAGTCATAACAGTATAAGAGGAAAATGTAAAACAAGATACCGCTTTCCATATAGACATTAGAATTTCAAACATATTGATATTAATCATTGAAAAAATAATAATTAAGTCAATACAATTCGATACAAGACGATACAATTCGTTTCACTTACCAATCTCCTAGCGTAGCTTATAAACTACCAGTACGGATGAAACTGAGGTCAAAAGTGCTGAGACTTTTCATCCCTATTGGGCCATACACATTTGGGGAAGATTCTATCAAAACTCAACATGTCCTCTTTTTAGAAATTTTCACGAAAAGGAGAAAACTGCTGTGAGCCCTCTATGATGTTTAGGTTAATTTGATAGGGGAATATCAATTCTTAGTCTAGTGTGGATCCATGCTCATGAATATCGAATTTTCAACATAATGCATAAACAATTTATCGAGATAAATATTTTGGACATGTTGATTTTTGTGAAAGTGTAAAATTTTTTAATTTTCCCTACATTATTTTTAACGTGGATAAAATAACTCTTGTTCCGCCAAAGCAAACGTTTGAGACATGCGAAGATGTGCAAGAGGTACTAGAAATAGGAAAAAAATCGATTTTCGCCAAAAGTGGACATGTTGAGTTTTGATAGAATGCTTCTCATTTATTCTTGTCGTTGTTTAGAATAACAACTCTTATCCACAAGAATAATTCACAAATACATTCTCGTAATTATTCCCTCTCACGTTTCGCGGTCACTCACTAGGGTCACACAAAACGGACGTTAGGGGTTCTCATTTTGAGATTCGAGCTTATACCTGTGATCTCTCTGACTATTTGAGTTACACGCCGATTTTAGTCATCCATCAATACGCGAGTTTTTAATTACGACCGAAGAGGCTGTTCGACCTAGGCTCAAAAAATTAGCTTGAGTTGTTTCGATTAGGCGATTTCGTGTGAAGACCGTCACGCCGAAATTCCCGACAGTAGAAGTTAATTAAAACTACCTTTTTTTACTCGTTCACGTCGCTTTGAGATTTACCTCTCGATAGGCTGGAATGTCTGTAGGTACTGTTCAAATTGTAACTTAAATGTTTATACTGAGACGGGCGCCGATTTTCCAAATTAAATTATAAATTGGGAGACTTCTTTACCCATGTAAGCAGTTTATAAGACTTCCTAGAGCAACTGAATTGCTTTGATTTTATGATGCCCGTCTTAGATGTACTATCGGTTGATTTGATGGGGAATTTTTGAAGTGTCGGAAATTTAGTGTGTTTCAAAAGGAATCGGCGAATAGTTTAGCGAGGACGAAACTCAGATGATATCTTCATCATATTACAATAAATCTTAAAAAAAAATTGAAGCTGGCTTTTTTAAGAAAATTGACTTTATTTTTTTCGAGAAACATACGCCATTTTGGTAATTTTCAACTTACTGTTATTTTCATTATCTTATTTTGAATTAAAGTGGCCAATTTCCTTTTTGGACCAATTTTCAGATCCATATCTTTCAAGTCGCCATAATGAAACATAATAAACATAATTTTTGAAGTTTATTAAGCGGGAACAAAATTTAAATAATCTTCAGTTTGTCTATATGTGCTGAATAAACACCTATTAAAAGTTTGAAATGACACTCACTTGAGTCATTTTCATTTTCGCATCTAATACTAAAGGCATTTAAGCCATCATCTAGGTGAACAATTGTGCAAATAATTTTGAAGATAAACTTGGTATTGTTGCAGGATAATTATCTCGGAAATCTTTTCAAAAAAATGGAAGATTAAGATCACGTTCTTGTCTTACATCTAGACAAACATCAATCCAATTGCATACTTTGCAATGTTTTTTTTTGTCTGTTTTTCACCGAATTAAGGGGTTAGGTGGGTTTCAGAGGCTAAAAAGTAGGGTATTTTTACCATTTTTTTTTTTAATATATACAATCATATTTTTTATTTAAATAATTCAGCATATCAAAGGTACATATTTCAACAGTATTTTGTGAAATTTTCATTTAAAAATTCCGAAAACTCAGCCATTGGTACCTCATCCCCCTTGACGTCTCCAAAAAAAATGCTTTTGTCGTGGACATCATTACTCATTACTGGTTCATCTAAAATGAAAAAACCAAAAATATTTCGTTAGTATATGGATAAATCTCGTTAATGAACGAAGGAAAAAAAAATTTTAATTTGAAGTTTTGACAGACTTTGAAACAAAAAAACACATTTTTTGGTCAAATTTTCGCCATGTATTGGCTAGAAAAAAATAGTTGTAATAAAAATATAAAAAAATCCTTCGTTCACTAACTAGATAATGTTATTTCAAAGATGTGTGCCAAATTTGAACAAAATCGCTTCATAACTTTTCGAGAAATCGTGTCCACCGACTTCAAAAATTGAGTTTTGAGAAAAACGCGTTTAAAGTTTTAAGTTGAAATTACATGCAAAAAAAATTTTTTTTTTTAACTTACATAGAATCATCGATTCCGGCACTATAAAGCAAAGTACTTGCTGCTGCGGCAATAACCAAGACATCCTTTTGTTCTTGTCTGTGACGAATTCTTCCTTCGCGAGTCGTAGCGTCAGCTTTCTTTTCGGCAATGAGTATGCGGTTCTCATCTTCTTTTCGGGCATACTCGTGGCTGTTTCGGCCAAGTTTCAAGTCCAGGCCATGCATAAAAAGCAACAAAGCTGAGAATCCTTCGTTGAAAGTGCCAGCAGCGATAAATGCAGCAATCTCTACTATTTTTGAACCAGCAGGAAGTATTTTTGGTGTAATTTTCCAAATTAACTGGTTCAAACTTTCATTATTGTTTTGCGTGAAGCCACTAACATACCTCTTCAAGAGCTCTTCTTTGCTAAGTTCTTCATAAATAGGCTTGATAGCTGATGAAACTTCACTTGGTAATGGATCGTAGTCGTGTTTGTATGATGAAAGAGTGTTCATTGCTGAAGCACGCTGCCAAGTGCACCATAAGTTAGGGTCCTTTGGACATTTATCGTGCTGTGGATTTTTGTCAGTGGAGATATAATGAAAATAAGTTGCCCATATAGCGTCTCTCATATTTTGCACCGAAAAGCAGTTTCTTCTTATAGCTAGGCCATAATAAACTGTTAAC
>UCOK01018053.1:0-11363 GCA_900474325.1 Synergus umbraculus | reverse complement strand
TTATTATATAATATATATAATAAATATTTTTAACCGTTGCAAATATTAACGAAATCCAGACCAGACTCCCTCCAAATATCAACGAAATTCCTTCTCTCAAATGTCACACAAATTGCGCATGCGTATTGCTTATAATAGGATATTTTAAAGCATTTTAAATTGCGCGCGAATAGCAACCAATCAGATGCCGAGCGCAACACATGCGCAGTGTATCCAGTAAGATTTGAAGTAACTGCAGATTAATAATGAGAAAGGAATGCGGTTGATATTGGGAGGTTGTTACTATTGAGATAGTTGATATTGGGAGTGTCGAGTGTATTGAGAACGGAATGCAGTTAATATTGGGAACGTGTTAATATTGGGAACGTTAATATTAATATTAATATTGTTAATATTGTTAATATCCTCTGTATGCTCAGGGTTACGTTTTCGACAAGCGAGTTTCCACTCTATATGCGCGAACGTACTCAATGTTCTCTACCTCCCACCCTTCGCCCAACTACTCGCTCTGAACCAACTGAGAGCTTACAGGTATCCACGATGGCGCCACAATCGTCCTGCGTGAAAAATTAAATAATCATTTATGGGATAATCATTGATTAATATTAAATAAAAACATCCTCGATTAAATTAGTTAATAATTGTTTAATAGGTAATTGATATTTAAAAAATATATTATAATAATTGGAGTCTAAAAGTACTTTTTTTAAAACGAGCCATACTTAACATAAAAAAATTCAGAAAAATAAACTTTGCATTTCACTATTAACAACACAAGCCATAATATTAAGTAGAAATTGTTATTTTATTAGTTTTAGAGTTTTTTCCCATAGGACGTAAAGATTTTCTAGAGCAGGACAGATGTGGCGCCATCTGTTGGCGAGCGGATGCGTTTTTCGATTATGTGGGATCTTATAAGCGACAACGGCTGCTGTACAAAAGTTCGGGGAGTCGGATAGGACTGAGTGGAGCGAACCGGCGCGGCGAACGTGGGAAGTAGAATCCATTGAGTAGGTTCGCGCGCATAGAGTGGAAACTCACTTGTCGAGTACGTCACACTTAAGGTGAATCCACACGCCGACTCTAACTCTTGTTCCGACCGTAAATTTTTTCCGCACGTAAAATTGGTGTCGTTTAAGGAAGGATTTTAATCCGAATGAATTCGATCTAATCTGAGATCGAAGCAAGGATCCCAATCTAAAGTGAAGGATGCTGTTCAGTGACATATTTGCACTTACATTTTTTTAAATATAAATTTTATTTTTAAGTGATTAGTTACAACTTTTTCGGATTAATTCGGATTGGAAAGGATAGAAAATAAGTTCGAATTGGTTTCGGATTCATTCGGATTAAAGCTACGGATTAGAAAGGATTGAAAGTAGTTCGGATTGATTTCGGATTAACTAGGATTGATGGCACGGATTGAAAAGGACTGAACGGTAACTTCAGTTTAAAACCACGGATAGAAAAGGATTAAAATTCGTTCGGATTGATTCGGATTGGAAATCGGATTGAAAAGGATTGAAACTTTGTTCCGATTAGAATCGGATTCATTCGGTTTAAAGTCGGATTCATTCGAATTCAACTTTTTAGAGACTGACGGATTGGAAAGGATTAAAAAGGATTAAAAATCTTTTTTGATGAGGCTCGCATTCATTCGGATTAGACGCACCGATTGAAAAGGATTAAACGGTAACTTCAGTTTACAAACTAGGGATAGAAAAGGATTACAATTCGTTCGGATTGAAATTTTTGTTGGTCACGGATTGAAAAGGATTGAAACTTTGTTCCGATTAGAATCGGATTTATTCGGTTTAAAGTCGGATTCATTCGAATTCAACTTTTTAGAGACTGACTGATTGGAAAGGATTAAAAAATCTTTTTTGATGAGGCTCGCATTCATTCGGATTAGACGCACGGATTGAAAAGTGTATTCGGATAGATTTCGGATTCATGCGGATTGAGGGCACGAATTGAAAAGGATTGAACGGTAACTTCCGTTTACAAACTACGGATAGAAAAGGATTAAAATTCGTTCGGATTGAAATTTTTGTTGGTTACGGATTGAAATTATTTCGGAATTTTATACGATTCATTCGGATATTCTATATCTATATCTGCTATTCTCGTCTATACCTTTCTATCTTCATTTCAATCCATATCCTCGTTTATCTCTTTCAATCTTCTCTTTTCTATCCTTTAATATCTCTTTTTTCATCTCAGCCTATCTCTTTCTATCTCCATCTCAATCCACATCAACACCTATCTCTTTCAATCCCCACTTCTCTATTCCTTTCTGCTTCTCGTCTATTCTTGTCTATCCCTTTCTATCTCCTTGACAATCTCAATTCGCTTTTATCTCTTTTAATCTCCATTTCTCTATATCTTTCTATCTCCATTTCAATCCATTACCACGCTTATCTCTTTGGATCTTCTCTTTTCTATCCCTTTATATCACTTTCCTATCTCCGTTTATGTCTTCCATGGCGGAAGGTTCGGATAGAAAAAAAATATATCCTTTTGAATCAATTTCATTCCGGAATTTGTATGCGAAGCAAACAGTTTAATTCCGATCTAATCCGAAGTCCGATCAAAGATTCCTATCCGAATCAATCCGAGGTCGATCTAAGGATTCCTATCCGATTTAATCCGAAATGAAAAAGAGGATTATAATCAGACCTAATCCGATTGAAACTTTGTTCGGATTAGAAACGGATTCATTCGGTTTGGTATCGGATTCATTCGGTTTAAAGTCGGATTCATTCGGATTCAACTTTGTAGAGACTGACGGATTGGAAACGATTAAAAAATTTTTTTTGATGAGGCTCGGATTCAATCGGATTAGACGCACGGATTGAAAAGTGTGTTCGGATTCATTTGGATTGGAAGCACGGGTTAAAAAGTGTGTTCGGATAGATCTCGGATTCATTCGGATTGGGGGCCACGGATTAAAAATGATTAAAAGGTAAGCATCGGATTCATTCGGATTGAATTTGGAGTGGAGACACGGATTAAAAAGGATTGAAAACATCCTTCGGATTAGATCGGAATGAAACTGTTTGGTTCGGACACAAATTCCGGAATGATTCACTTTCACTTTCACCTCACTTCAGGTCTTGTCAAAATTCACGGCGGATTTTAATTTTGGAATTTCTAAATCCACGACGTTCTTCAATTTTGAGAAACTGTCAATGAAGAGAAAAGTCATATTACATATATTCCAATTTCCTACAATACATTTTAATCAATTTTTTAGAAATTCCAAAATTCAAATCCGCCATGCATTTTGACAAGACCTGAAGTGAGGCGAAAGTGAAAGTGAAAATAAAATTACAGAAAATTACCCCTGTTTGACGGAGCGTATAATCCACAAGACACAAAAGGATGAAATATTTGGGATGAGAAATAATCACAAACAGCTTATTTCGATAAATTGGTCCTGATTCTTGAGTGCGACGATACTAAAGTTCGCGTGGGAAGTTATAGTGGACAAGGCGAATCCTTTGTCTGCAGGCGGCGGCCGGCGTCTCGTGAGCGGTCGGAGTGCTGAGTCAGGTGGGGGATGGCGGCCACCATGGCCGGCGCGCGCATCGCTGAACACGTGTGCAGAGCAGCGCGCGCAACTCAGACTCAGGGCCATACGTTTATTTTAATAGAAATGTGAATACAAAGGTAGAAATACGAATTTTTCGGAATCATTCGTATTGCTTGATTGATTCGGACCGGATTAATTCAGATTAATTCGGATTGGCGAATTCATTCGGATTACAGGTTCTGATTGATTTTGAATGGGTTTCGGATTAATTTGGATTGAAAATTTCCTTCGAATTAGGTCGGAATGAAACTGTTTGGTTCGGACACAAATTCCGGAATAAATCGAATTGATTCCGAAGAAATTTTTATCTGAGGCTTTGGATAGTGTAATCAATGATTAATTCGGATTGGCGAATTCATTCGGATTACAGGTTTGGATTGATTTTGAATGGGTTTCGGATTAATTCGGATTGAAAATTTCCTTCGAATTAGGTCGGAATGAAACTGTTTCGTTCGGATACAAATTCCGGAATAAATCGAATTGATTCGGAAGGAATTTTAATCTGATCAATCAATCCGGTCAATCCGAACTTTCAATCCGAATGAATCAGATTTAATCCGGTCTATCCGAACCAATTCGAATGAATCCAGAAAATTAATTAAGATTCGGATTCATTTGGATTGGTTCTGATAGACCGGATTAAATCTGATTCATTCGGATTCGTTCTGATTGACCGGATTGATGCGGATTCAGTCTGAAAAAATGTTCGGATTGATTTTGAATGGGTTTCGGATTAATTCGGATTGAAAATTTCCTTCGAATTAGGTCGGAATGAAACTGTTTCGTTCGGATACAAATTCCGGAATAAATCGAATTGATTCGGAAGGAATTTTAATCTGAGGCTTTGGATAGTGTAATCAATAGTCGTGTATATTTTAATCTTTTATTTATTTATTTATTTATTTCTATGAAAACATAGAGATGAGACTCAGAAACTCCAATTAATTATTTCAACCAGGTGACAAATTAGTTGGCGCTTTATATTTCTATGGGAGACGGTGGCCCTGTGCTACCCGTCTATAATGGACAAATTGCAAATGGCGAGGATGCCTTACTATATACTGTGTAATTACTAACAAAGTTTTTTGTTCATAACGGCCAGTTCTTATATTTATCACAAAATAGTGGACACCGTCTGTTATAAAATAAAATGTTACATGTTCCAGTATTCCTATCAAGAAAATATCAGATATTATTGGTTCAGCGTCTGGCGATCCTTCGACTTTAATGTTATGATGCTCATCATAGTAAAAAGGTTCAGGGAGAGGTGGAGTTGGACGTGGGTCTCTATTTGTGCGCTGTGAACTTATTTCTGCAAGAGGAAAAAGAAAATATAAAATCTGAAGCTCAAAATAATTTTCATGCAATTGTAACTAAAAATTCATTTATGGAAATATAATATACACATTCAAAATATTATATACATATTTGTAGCTACTATTTTAGAATAAATGGATACTTACCTGTAAAATGAAGATAAACGGTTAATGCTAAAAAAAGTATACCAGTATGAATTCGCATATTGGTTTTTTTTTTGAGCAGAGATTCTTACGTTAGAATGCGTGCTTCGGTACACGATTTGAGCCACTAAAATGTAAATATGATGTTATGAAAGCACTAAATGTTCTTCTTTTATTGCTGGTGACTTTACAATTTTTATCTTGTAGTTTAGATTACTTCATATAATGCTATTTTCTTCATTTTTACTGGTAAACACGGCTATTTAAATATACCCAGACAATTCGAATCAATCCGAATTTATACGAATTTTTCGGCATCTTGAAAATGGCGCCCGAATTGCCCGAATGAATTTTCTGGCAAAAATTTTGCAATTCGAAAGTTTCCGAATCATTCCGGAATTTTTATCCGAACCAAACAGTTTCATTCCGATCTAATCCGACGGAAGTTTTCAATCCGAACGAATCCGAATGAATCAGATTTAATCCGGATTAATGTCGGATTAATTCGGACTGCAATTTTTGTTGGTAATCCGAATATTTTTTCAGACTTAATCCGAATCAATCCGGTCAATCAGAACGAATCCGAATGAATCAGATTTAATCCGGTCTATCTGAACCAATCCAAATGAATTCGAATTTTAATTAATTTTTTGGATTCATTCGAATTGGTTCGGATAGACCGGATTAAATCTGATTCATTCGGATTGAAAGTACGGATTGACTGGATTGATTGATCAGATTAAAATTCCTTCCGAATCAATTCGATTTATTCCGGAATTTGTATCCGAACGAAACAGTTTCATTCCGACCTTATCCAAAGGAAATTTTCAATCCGAATTAATCCGAAACCAATTCAAAATCAATCCGAACCTGTAATCCGAATGAATTCGCCAATCCGAATTAATCATTGATTACACTATCCAAAGCCTCAGATTAAAATTCCTTCCGAATCAATTCAATTTATTCTGGAATTTGTATCCGAACGAAACAGTGTCATTCCGATCTAATTCGAAGGAAATTCTCAATCCGAATTAATCCGAAACCCATTCAAAATCAATCAGAACCTGTAATCCGAATGAATTCGCCAATCCGAATTAATCTGAATTAATCCGGTCCGAATCAATCAAGCAATACGAATGATTCCGAAAAATTCGTATTTCTACCTTTGTATTCACATTTCTATTAAAATAAACGCACGGCCCTGAGTCTGAGTTGCGCGCGCTGCTCTGCACACGTGTTCAGCGATGCGCGCGCCGGCCATGGTGGTCGCCATCCCCCACCTGACTCAGCACTCCGACCGCTCACGAGACGCCGCCTGCAGACAAAGGACTCGCCTTATCCACTATAACTTACCACGCGAACCTTAGCATCGTCGCACTCAAGACTCATGACCAATTTATCGAAATAAGCTGTTTGTGATTATTTCTCATCCCAAATATTTCATCCTTTTGTGTCTTGTGGATTATACGCTCCGTCAAACAGGGGTAATATTCTGTCATTTTATTTTTACTCTCACTTTCGCCTCACTTCAGGTCTTGTCAAAATTCATGGCGGATTTGAATTTTGGAATTTCTAAAAAATTGATTAACATTTATTGTAGAAAATTGGAATATATGTAATATGACTTTTGTCTTCATTGACAGTTTCTGAAAATTGAAAAACGTCGTGGATGTAGAAATTCCAAAATTCAAATCCGCCGTGAATTTTGACAAGACCTGAAGTGAGGTGAAAGTGAAAGTGAATCATTCCGGAATTTGTGTCCGAACCAAACAGTTTCATTCCGATCTTATCCGAAATCCGATCAGATTCCTATCCTAATCAATCCGAGGTCGATCTAAGGATTCCTATACGATTTAATCCGAAATGAAAAAGAGGATTCTAATCCGACCTAATCCGAGGGCTATCCTCGATTTCTATCCGGCTGAATCCGAAGTCATCCAAAATTTCTATCCAACTGAATCCAAGGTTAAAGGGAGAATTTTAATTCGAATGAAACCGATCTAATCCGAAATCAAAGAAAGGATTTTAATCCGAATGAATCCGATCTAATCTGAGATCGAAGCAAGGATCCCAATCTAAAGTGAAGGATGCTGTTCAGTGACATATTTGCACTTACATTTTTTTAAATATAAATTTCATTTTTAAGTGATTAGTCACAACTTTTTCGGATTCATTCGGATTGGAAAGGATAGAAAATAAGTTCGGATTGGTTTCGGATTCATTCGGATTAAAGCGACGGATTAGAAAGGATTGAAAGTAGTTCAGATTGCTTTTGGATTAATTAGGATTGAGGGCACGGATTGAAAAAGATTGAACGGTAACTTCAGTTTAGAACTCCGGAGAGAAAAGGATTAAAATTCGTTCGGATTGATTCGGATTGGGATAACGGATTGAAAAGTGTGAACGTATTGAATATCGGATTAATTCGGACTCAAATTTTGGTTGCTTACGGATTGAAAAGGATTGAAAGTATTTCGGAATTTTCTCGGATTCAATCGGATTGGAAATCGGATTGAAACTTTGTTCGGATTAGAATCCGATTCATTCGATTTGGTATCGGATTGATTCGGTTTAAAGGCGGATTCATTCAGATTCAACTTTGTAGACACTGACGGATTGGAAAGGATTAAAAAGAATTAAAAAATCTTTTTTGATGAGGCCGGATTCATTCGGATTGACCGTTCGGATTGAAATGTGAGATCGGTTTAGTTTGGGATTCAATCGGATTAGACGTACGGATTGAAAAGTGTGTTCGGATTCATTTGGATTGGAAACTCGGATTAAAAAGTTTATTCGGATAGATTTCGGATTCATTCGAATTGAATTTGGAGTTGAGACACAGATTAAAAGGGATTAAAAAGGATTGAAAATATCCTTCGGATTAGATCGGAATGAAACTGTTTGGTTCGGACACAAATACCGGAATGATTCGGAAATTTTCGGATTGGTTCGGAATGAATTTCAATCCGAACCTTTCGCCAGGGAGGATTCCAATCTAAAGTGAAGGATGCTGTTCAGTGACATATTTGCACTTACATTTTTTTAAATATAAATTTTATTTTTAAGTGATTAGTCACAACTTTTTCGGATTCATTCGGATTGAAAAGGATGGAAAATAAGTTCGGATTGGTTTCGGATTCAGTCGGATTAAAGCTACGGATTAGAAAAAATTGAAAGTAGTTCAGATTGATTTCGGATTAATTAGGATTGAGGGCACGAATTGAAAAGGATTGAACGGTAACTTCAGTTTAGAACTACAGATAGAAAAGGATTAAAAATCATTCGGATTGGGATAACGGATTGAAAAGTGAGATCCGTTTAGTTTCGGATTCAATCGGTTTAGACAGACGGATTGAAAAGTGTGTTCGGATTCATTTGGATTGGAAGCACGGATTAAAAAGTGTATTCGGATAGATTTCGGATTCATTCGGATTAGGGGCGACGGATTAAAAATGATTAAAAGGTAAGCTTTGGATTCATTCGGATTGAATTTGGAGTTGATACACAGATTAAAAAGGATTGAAAACATCCTTCGCATTAGATCGGAATGAAAGTGCTTGGTTCGGACACAAATTCCGGAATGATTCGGAAATTTTCGGATTGATTTGGATAAAAAAAAATGAATCCTTTTGAATCAATTTCATTCGGGAATTTGTATCCGAAGCAAACAGTTTCATTCCGATCTTATCCGAAATCCGATCAGATTCCTATCCTAATCAATCCGAGGTCGATCTAAGGATTCCTATCCGATTTAATCCGAAATGAAAAAGAGGATTCTAATCCGACCTAATCCAAGGGCTATCCTCGATTTCTATCCGACTGTATCCGAAGTCATTCAAAATTTCTATCCGACTGAATCCAAGGTTAAAGGAAGAATTTTAATTCGAATGCAACTGATCTAATCCGAAATCAAAGAAAGGATTTCAATCCGAATGAATCCGATCTAATCTGAGATCGAAGCAAGGATTCCAATCTAAAGTGAAGGATGCTGTTCAGTGACATATTTGCACTTACATTTTTTTAAATATAAATTTTATTTTTAAGTGATTAGTCACAACTTTTTCGGATTCCTTCGGATTGGAAAGGATTGAAAGTAGTTCGGATTGATTTCGGATTCATTCGGATTAGAGCTACGGATTAGAAAGGATTGAAAGTAGTTCGGATTGATTTCGGATGAATTAGGATTGAGGGCACGGATTGAAAAGGATTAATAATCGTTCGGATTGATTCGGATTGGGATAAAGGATTGAAAAGTGTGTACGATTGAATACCGGATTAATTCGGACTGCAATTTTTGTTGGTAGCGGATTGAAAAGGATTGAAACTTTGTTCGAATTCGAATCGGATTCATTCGGTTTGGTATCGGATTCATTCGATTTAAAGGCGGATTCATTCGGATTCAACTTTGTAGAGAGTGACGGATTGGAAAGGATTAAAAAAGATTAAAAAATCTTTTTTGATGAGGCTCGGATTCATTCGGATTGAAATGTGAGATCGGTTTAGTTTGGGATTCAATCGGATTAGACGTACGGATTGAAAAGTGTATTCGGATTCAGATTGGCTAATCAATAGTCACAGACTTTAATGTTTAACATATTTATTTATTTATTTCCATTGAAACATATACATGAGATTCCAAAACTGAAATTAAATATTTTTTACCAAACCAAGTGATAAATTAATTGGAGATTTATATTTCTATGGGATATGCTGGCCTCTTGCTACCTCTCTAAATTGTAGAAATTGCATGTGGCTTGGATGGAGTACTAAACGATCATTAATTCCTAACAAAGTGTCTTGTACATATCTGCCAGTTTTTAAATTTATTATATAATAGTGGACACCTTCTGCTATTAAATATAATGTGCCATGTTTCAGGGCTCCAATCAAAAAATCACCGTATATTATTGGTACAGCGTGTGGAGATCCAATCACTTTAATGTTATGATGTTCATCGTAGTAAAAAGGTTCAGGAAGACTTGGAGGTGGACGTGGCTCTCCATCTGTGCGCTGTGAACTTGATTCTGCAACAGGAAAATTACACTGAGAAATTTGAAGCTCATAATAATAATCATGCCATTGTAACTAAAAATCCATTTATAGAAACATAATATATTCACATTCAAATTATTATATACATATTTTTAGCTACTATTTTACAATATATGTATACTTACCAGTAAAATGAAGAAAAACGGTTAATGCTAAGAAAAGTACACCAGTAATAGTTCGCATATTGGTTTTTTATTTTGGGCACAGATCCGTATGGAATATTTCGAATAATGTAACTAAATTAATGTTTCCGATATTTTAATAGCTCGACTGCGTTCTTCCGTACACGAGTTAAGCCACTAAAATTCAGAAATGTAAATATAATGTTATAAAACTATTAAATGTTCTTTTACTCTGTTGGTGATTTTGCAATTTTTATATGGTAGCTTATATTACTTGATAAATAAATGATGTAAACCCGGCACTTCCTTCTAAGTCTTTCAATCCCCACTTCTCTATTCCTTCCTATTTATCATCTATTCTTGTCTATCCCTTTCTATCTCTTTGTCCATCTCAATTCGCTCTTATCTCTTTCAATCCCCACTTCTTTATTCCAGTCTATCTCTCTTCTATTCTCATCTACACATTTTTATCTCCGTGTCAATCAGAGTTCTCTTTAATCCCTTTCAATCCACTTCTCTATTCCTTACTGTTTTTCGTCTATACTTATCTATCCCTTTCTATCCCTTTGTCAATCTCAATTCGCTTTTATCTCTTCTAATCTCCAGTTCTCTATCCCTTTCTATTTTCATTTCATTCGACTTCCACGCCTATCTCTTTCAATCTTCATTTCTCTATCTCTATCTATTCCTCGCCTATTCCATTTTATCTCTTTCTATTTTCCTATGAATTAAAATTCCTTCTATTTACTTCAATTCCCACTTCTCTATTCCTTACTGTTTTCCGTCTATACTTATCTATCCCTTTCTATCTCTTTGTCCATCTCAATTCGCTCTTATCTCTTTCAATCCCCACTTCTTTATTCCTCTCTATCTCTTCTATTCAAATCTATACATTTCTATATCTTTGTCAATCACTGTTCACTCCTATCTCTTTCAATCCCCACTTCTCTATTCCTTAAGTTTTCTAGTCTATCCTAATATATCCCTTTCTATCTCCTTCTCAATCTTAATTCGCTTTTATCTCTTTTAATCTCCATTCTCTATCCCTTTCTATTTCCATTTCATTCTACTTCCAGGCCTATCTCTTTCAATCATCATTTCTCTATCTCTATCAATCCCTCGCCTATTCCATTC